>JAULCB010247979.1:0-12595 GCA_032358575.1 Dendronotus rufus
TTTTAGTCGCCTTGTACGACACGCAGTAAGCACACGTTGGGGCTATTCTGGCATCCTCCCTGGGGAGGAACCTCCCGAGACCCCACACGAGGGTCATAAGCAATTATCTAGCTTCATGTTTGTGGATGTTTGGGAACATGTGACATGACATGACTAGATATTGGGGAATACCAATAACAGATACATTACAGTGGTCTTATTCTTTGCACCCTGGCCCACACAGGTTTAATCGACTCTACTTACTTGGTACAAGGTCCCCGGAGGTGGTGTGTGAATGGGCTTATTGGAGGGTGTGTCACTGTAAACATTGGCATCGTTTTCTTCCTCTTCCTCCTTATCATCATCGCTGCTGTCATCATCCTCTTCCTTCTTGCTAGTCTCTCCTCCCTCATTCCCATTCACTTTCACCACAGAAGACTCTGGCTTCTCATAGTGACTGCTGTCTCTGCAAGACGCAAAATGGAAAGAGAAAAGGGTGGTGGCTGAGAGATTTAGGCATTGCACAGAGCCTGCAGTGTAGGTTCTCTCATTTTTACATCAAGATGAGAGGCAACACTAAGTTGATGACATAAAAATTTGTGTGGTTAGCAGGTGAGTAATGCATCCAGCATATTGCTCATATCGCCATTTAAGGATGGGTACAGTGGGCTGATCACCTGCTTGCCATAGTTCCTCTATGTTTTGTCAAAGGTGGTTATTGGGGCATCTACCTCATTCATCATTTAAGACTGGGCATGGAGCTGGGTTCCAACACTGCTAACGTGGTATAAGTATAAGGCAAAGGATAACAAGAGTTCAAGTCTCACTTTTGCCCTTTGTTTTTACTCAGGCAAGTAAATCTACTCCTATTGCCAATGCTGCTCTGTGGTTGACAAGCAGGCTATTTCGGTCTTTGTTCGAAATAAAACCCAAAATGACAATGCAGCCTTTGGGACCAATAAATGAAACTTCTAAATCCAATTTCAGGCTCAAATGCTTTATCCCCTCAGTCCCACATCCCCCCGGTAAAAACAATTGGTTGCAACTGAACACAGTTGATTTCAAATGAAAAAATGTTATGATAATTTAACTTATTACAATGATACGTGTATTAGCATTTGAGAGGTTATCAGCAAACCCAACCATACATATTTTTGAAGGAGGGACGAGGGGAAATACTGCACAAAATCATTTGAAATCTCGAAAAGGTGAAATGTATATTTCATCGATCCAGTAGTGTGCAATACAGACACGTGTCTACAGCCTAGACAGAGCACGCCAAGCGACTCACCTTGAAATCTTGATGGCACTTTCCCCCTGCTCTCCTCCTTCCTCTTCCTGGCCATCCTCATTGACGTAATTATTCTCGTCACTGTGTTCCCCCTCCGCCTCCTTCTCCTTGGCGTCTGCGTGGCCGTTGTCCACCTTCTCCAGGCTGCTGTAACTCGGAGGGCGTGCGGAGGGTTGTGGGCCTGGTGGTGGGCCTGGTGGTGGGCTGTCGGAATCATTATCCTCTTCATCGTCGTCCTCATCCTCATTATTATCCTCTTTGCTTCCATTGGAATGCCAAACAGCACTAGACTTTTCTTTCTCTGCCTGAAATGAGGAGAAGAAAACAATTTAATATGGATGGTAGAAACTCGCTATAAAAAAAGGGCATCTATTATCATCATTTAGCGGTTTCGAAATATTGCAGCGGTATGTCTTATTTGTTTCAATGTCGACATCGTTCTATAGAGCTCTGTGAAAAATTTGAATGACGCTTAAGTTAGTTTTACACACATGCACCCGCACACAGGAAGGAGGCAGAGAGAGGGAGAGAGAATGTCACCCTGACATCCTGTGACCCTGCATTTTACGACAAGACTGTCGACCCCTCAAACACCGAGAAGAACAGTGAAGAGTGAAATCCTTCTGTTTGTGTGACCACATCTTGTGTCAGGCAGTGCTGGGAAAAGTTAGACAACAGTTTAAGTTAAAGCACAAGTAGAACCCATTAGGGATGTCCTTAAACCACCCGCAGAAAGTGAAATGAGTGAGGATGGTTAGACATGGAGTCGTCTTAAGAACACTACTAAGGACAAGCCTCAAAAGTAATCTCTTAAAATATCACAGAAGCCTTATGCCATGAAGATTAGCGGCAACACCACCTTAAGACACAAGTTCTGAAATGTGCTAAATATTTATTTTTTACATTCCTTCCTTATTAATCTCTATTTTCTTTCTTTTTTCTAAACTTACAAAAAAAGAAAGAAAAGGAAACAACGAAACAAAGAAAACTTTATAATAATAAAATTATAAACATTCCAATATAAATCTTTAACATGATTTTGTTATTGTGCTACAACAGAAACATGATAGTGCCAATACAAACAGAACAGTGGATTTTGAAATTTGTTCCGGGAAAAATGTATAGAGAAAAATAGAAAATAAAACAATTAATACAACTGTTATTCATAATAAACATCTAAAATCACAACATAACAAACATTAATCAAAAGTCAATTGAAGTGAATAAGCCAAGTGACAATACAGATTGACGGATACAACCCTTCAGAACAGTCAAGTTGTTTCAGGAAAGCGTGCCTCCATCCATACACCAAATGGATTTTGACAGAAAGAAGGAAACAATAATCGTGAAATACAATCCTCTCTATCCAAAAGCACAATGCCAATAAGCAAGCTGATGTTAAATAGTTTCAATCGCCAACCTACATGCAGTGGCCCTACCGTTGTGACTCATGGTTACAATACTCTTCTATTCTAGTCCCATCTCTCAGGAAGGAAAGAAGGTCCATGTTTAGTGATAGTTTCAAACCTATTGACCTCTTATAAAAGGCTGTTTTGTCTGAATGATTGATTCCGATGTTTGTTGATACTCAACCTCAACAGTGCCGACCCCTCTCAGCTCTATTTGTAATGTCAACTTTGCTTTGGTCCCAAAATGTGTGGTCTATCCAGGTTGTACTGTAATAATTACATACAAGGGTTATTCCAAACAAAGTGCTTATGGTTAGAGACGACTGTTAAAACAATGTCACGGATAGATTGAAATCATGATACAGATAACAATAACAACGACAAAATCCCATATCAATAAATGCAACAATGTTGAGTAATAAAAAAGTTGAAAAATTATTGGGAAATCTTAAATGTAACAATCCTCAATCAGTCAAAAAAAATTCATCTTCTTTTTTTTTTATTCTTCAACAGGATTGACTTATGCACACTACAACTTCCAATCTTTGTAAAAAAGGATTCAAAATTTATTTTAAAAACAAAACAGTTTAATTGTAAACAGTGAATAGCTTAAGTATAACTCATGATTGGGACAAAAATAACCCGCTTGGTCTTCGTGAAAGTGCTACTAACTGGACTACAACTTCCCTAGAAACAAGTTTTTTTCTTGAAGCAGGCAGGTCTCAATTACAAACAGTTTGGTAAACAAGTTGTTATGTTCAAAGTGTCAGTTGACTGAATGATTTGAACTAGTTGGTTTCCCCATTGAAAATTTGATGCCGTTCTCAACTATGTTGTGCCTTCCCCTTAAAAGTTCTCCTCATTCTCACTCATATCTCCAGACACTGTCGACGGAGTGTCATCATCGTCCTTACTGCAGTGAAACACGGCTCGCCTATTGGCTAATGAGGCCTGAATCAAACCCATTGTAGATACCTCTGAAACTTCACAATTTTTTCCTTTGGTTTTAGAACCATGGGTCAAGGATTCATTGCTCCTACTGAGAGAGTCCCAACTATTTTCCCCAGAGCCAACACCCATGAGATCCGAACTGGACGTACTTTGGACTCTGTGACCTTGAACTTGAGTCTCTTTCATGACTGGCACCATGGTTTGGAGTCGGTTCATCATGGCATCGTGAAGATGGACATTCGCCGAGTCCTCGTCTGTTACGGACACCACATCAGCAATGCTTCCATGTTGTTCGCTGGAAGACTGGTCGTGTACACTCGATTGACTACTGGTAGTGCGAGATGTCGAAGACGGCTTGCTGTGGTGTTCATTCTCCGTCTTCCTAAGGCCCGACACTCCTTTAGACACAATGTCAGTCAACACGTTCTCAAAGATTTTCTCTTGGCAATCGTTTCTAGCATTGAGCCCTTTCTCAGATTGGCTGGTCTTGCAGGGAAAGGGAGAAACGGGCTCATCTTTCAACACATTCTGTGGTAATGCTGTTGTTGGTGGTAGTGGTGGTGGTAGTGATGGTAGTGATGGTTTTTGAGGAGGAGTAGTGACAATAATTTTCTGCAATTCAATTTTTCTAGAATCCACTTCATCTTGCTTTTTCTTACCGTGAGTCATTTCGTATTCATTTATATCATTGAGCATGAGGCCAGTCTCGTCCGTAGCTGTCGACATGGGCAGAGGTTTGTCTTGCATTACTAACTCTACTACTGTACAGTTAGTGGAGCTCAAGCTGGTGTCTGATGGCACATTTTTCACCAAGATATTGGTCAAGACAGGATCTAATACATAGTCTCCGGTAAAGTGACTGTCGGGCATCAGAAGGTCCGTATAACTCAGCTGGTCGTAGGAGGAATTAGTGGTGGTCGCTGCCAAGGATGTGTCTGATCCCTTCACACTGGAACTTTCAACGGTTAAAGAATCGACTGATGAACCCTGTAGAAGCTCACTGCTCTCACTGGGTAGAGAAGCGTTGACGTCTGAAGTACTTTGCACATCCTCAGATGTGGGTTTTTTAAGAAACAACCCAAACAACGAATTGAACGCCCAGCTACTGTTGCTAATGGTAGTGTCAAATTTTTGTTCAACTTTTGGTGGTTGTTGGTTCTCTTCTGAAAGGTTATTTAAGTCTTCGTCTACAGTGGAAACAGAGGTAATCTCATCTAGAGTTGAACTGTCCGTGTGGTACCTATGGATCTTGTCTTCATGTTTGGAATCAGCTGTCAGATAACCAGAGTCGGATTCCGAGTAGGCGGATGGATGTTCATATAAGCCAGTGTTCAAAGACAATGTTTTTTCCTTTGTCTCAAGCACACAATGCTTATTCGGGGACGCCGAGTTCTGATGACTGCATGAGGTATCTACTTTTGATTTTAAAACATTACACATGTCAAGTTTTGTCTTGTCAATGTCATTATCCAAATAAGACTTTTGACTTGGGCTGTCCTTAGCCTCTGCTTCCGTCTTCGCATTGGTAAACTGGACAACTATACCTGGGTTACCTAGCCCTGAATCGACAAGGCCCTTTCTGACCCCGTCTATCATTGCACTAACTTCGTGTTTCAATTTGTTCCACGTACATCCCTGCTGATCCAAATGTCCATCAGACTGAGGAATGGTACTAGCCATATCAGTGATGGGTACGGGATACGTTTTGGTAGAGCCAGGGATAACATTTGTATTGGGAGCCAAATCCAAACCAACCGTTGTCGGGGTCTCTGGACAGAAAATGGTGTCCATGTCCTCCGCACATTCAGTATTGAAAGATTCATGGCTTGGACATGTGGAGATTTGTTGTCTATGTTCGCTCTCATTTTCACAAGCTGGTGTATGGGATGTCCCAGTAAGAGCCTCTTCGTCTTTAAAACTGTCATCAAAGCAAATCTCTGTGCTGCTGTTTTTATAGGTCAGCAAAGGTTTCAAATCTAAATCTGATTTCTTCTCCCCTTCTGTCTCTGCCTTGACCCACACTCGGTTCTGTTTGTCCCATGCTACGTCTTTGTGGTCTCGACTATGCTTTTGTTGGCTCTCAATGTTGACATCAGCAGTGATAGGTTTGATGTCAATGGCATGTTCATGTAATGGTGTTTGAGAGGTAGGCAGTGGTGGTGGAGGAGGTGGAGGCAGAGAATGTAGTGGTGTTGGTGAAGGTAGTGGTGAAGGCAGTTGTGGTGGTGGTGGTGAAGGCAGTTGTGGTGGTGGTGGCGGTGAAGGCAGTGGTGAAGGCAGTTGTGGTGGTGGTGAAGGCAGTGGTGAAGGCAGTTGTGGTGGTTGTGAAGGCAGTTGTGGTGGTTGTGAAGGCAGCTGTGGTGGTTGTGAAGGCAGCTGTGGTTGTGAAGGCAGCTGTGGTTGTTGTGAAGGCAGTTGTGGTTGTGGTGAAGGCAGTTGTGGTAGTGGTGAAGAAAAAGAAGTTGGAGGTAGAGGCAGCTGGCGAGATGTTGAAGAAGAACCCGGGTCTTGAGGTTGTAATGAAGTTGGAAGAGTGGTATCCTCCTGCCATTTGATTACTCCTCCATCAGGAGCTTCATTTCTTCCTTTTTCTTGCTTTATGGCATTAATCCCTGCAATAACTTTTGTGGGGGTCAATGGTAGAGACAGAGGTGGAAAAGGAGCCAGCGATGTGGTTGTCGGTGTTGGTGGCGGTGGAGGAGGAACACGAATATCTTGCTGTTCCATTTTTACAGCATCAACCTTTTCATTATTTAGTCTCTTCAGAGCATCGATGTTTTTGAGGCGGGGCAGTGTGGGTGGTGAAGGTAGAGGGGGAGGAAGGGATGGCGGGGACGGTTGTGGATGTCTAGAAGACAAAGGAGACCGCAGGTTGTCTAGCAGCCAGTTGTACCTGTACGGTACTTTTTGTAGAGATGCCAAAGAAAGGAGGTTGGGTGGAGGCAGAGGAGATGTTGGACACGATGCTGGAGACGAACAACTAGGAAATAATGGGGATACATTTTGCCCTGCACCTCTCAGTAATAGTTTATTGACCTCTGCCTTAGCATCCGAATACGAGGACTTTGACAACTGTGGCAGTAGCAGCGCAGGAAAAGTGGGGATGCGTGGTGGCTGTGTGTGAGCCTGGTGGGTTGGAGTGGACAGGCTATTCGTCGAGTTCTCTTCCTCGTATTGTAACTGTCCCAAAGGAGAAATAGTACCTCCAATATCAGGATGGCTATTGTGGAGCACTTTCCTCTCTCCAAATAATGGGAAATCTTTAAACTTTTCAAACAACTTGTCCAATATATGCACCTCTAGATTTGGACTGATTACACCGCTCTTTACTTCAGAGTTGAAAAGAGTTTCCTTTGCCGTTGCACCACAAACCTGGGATGACTGACCAATATTGTGACCAGCCTTTATACTTTCAGAATTGGGCAGTTTGTTGCTCTGCTCTTTAGAGTATGTGGTCTTATTCTTCTCAATACGATTGTGACCCTCATTTGTAGCAGTAACACAAGGAAGAGGCATAGCTCTTTCCTCCTTGAATTGTGGACTGCAGGATGCTGCTACCTGCCGACATGGATTACTTTTCTTAATTCCAGTCTGTTGTTTACTCGTACCACCATCCTGCGGCTGTTTCCCCTTATTGCCAGGAGGGGAACGTGACGGCTTGGCCGATTTATTACTCAGTTTGTTCTTCAATTTACCGAGCCATGACAATTTTTTCCCTTTTTTCGGTGAGACTTCGCTGCTTTGTTTCGAGTTCAAACTGTTTGTACCTGATGGCGTTGGTAGATCCACCTGATATATTTCTACAAAAGGAGAGGAATGCGGTGAGGCAGTAAAAGGTAAATTCCGACTGTTAGTGACTGAAGGCAGTTTTGCGGAATAGTGCTTTTCTTTAATAAGAGAAGTCGGTGGTGAAGTGGTTGTAGGAAAATATCGACAGTTTGGCAATGTTAGGACGGTCAAACCTGGTGAAACCTGTGGTGAAGTTGTGGAGGGTGAGTGTGAATTCAGACTGTTTGTTACGGATTAAGGCATTCTGACCATCGGATATACTGATATCATAGGCCATTTCAAAGCTCATTATCACACATATCTTTGATTTTCACAGTAACTGTTCAAGTTATTTACAAGTAATTATAATGCAGTCTTAAAATATTATAAATGTTAAAGTTATAACTTAGAAACCTGTAGCTTCTACTTTGACAACATTTCGATCAATGTGACCCTAAATATTAGAATTTATGGTAATGGCGTAAAAAATGTTGAATGTGTCGAGTGTGTAATAAAAGAAGATCACGTTAAATTATTCTAAACACACTCAATAACCATTAGGCTCTCCACTGTTAATGAGATCTAGCTCTGCAGCCATCAGACAAGGACATCATGCCAATGGTGACCAAGGAGTTGCTGTCGGATTATGGGTCTGTCCAGAAAATCATTAATTTGCGAGTCCAAACCTGGTCCCAACAGTCAACAAACCATCTGATATGAAAGAAACTTTAGACCTGATACGTAATTCATGCCATTCATGCAAGATTCTTAAGAGTGTGAGAAAATGTTAGATTTTAGTCAGGATTGTCAACTCATTCACCCGGCCCTCTTACTTGTTTTTCATCCAGCAATCCCTGGTTCGTGTACATGGGGTCTTCGCCAACACTCACTGTGAGAGGAATAGTCAATCAATCAACAGGTTAGGGGTTGGATCAAATAGTCATCTAACTAATACTATTTACAACACACATTTCAAGCTAAATATTCATTTCAACGTTAACACTCAGTTACAGACAACAAACTCTAAAAGCTTAATATTCATCAAATGTCAAATCAAAACCAAAGAAATGTTCCAGTTGATCATGATAGCAAAGAGGCCTTACAATTTTATGACCTTCGAATTATAGAGATTTATCCCCAGTTTTAGCTCTAGCTCTGAGTTAAGACCCCGATCCTTGGTGATACGATACACAGCATGGGCTGTGGTGGAGCTCAGTCTCCATAGTGTGACGAAGACACGTGACAAAGGACACTTTCTGGATACCGAGCCAGTCTAACGCAGATTTGCCACCTGGGTGTAGTGGGGGAATATGTGTGCAGAGTCTTTTCCAAGGATACAATGTAGGGACCATTAAGTATTCAAACTTGTGACCTTATGCAATTTAGTGAGCTTTGTTTAATTCTATTCTATCAAATGTCTGGTGAGTGAATGTACAGCGACATTGAGCATCTGTGATGGATATTGGCGCTCTATAAATTCCCATTATCACGAGGACGGTAGATAGGCCGCTGTCTTCGACACAAGGCAGGGTGGAGGTCATCACTTACCATTGGAAGGGCTTGTGAACTCGGAGTTAATGGACACTGATGCCTGTGGTGTGGACGGAGCGCTGGAACTGGGAGGGGACAAAGGGCAAAGGTTACCATAATAATAATGATAACAATATATAGCACTTTACCCCGTATAGAACTTACCGTACACATTCCAATTACAGTATAACTCGGATAAAATTAAAAACTTATAATCCCTCTGGGTTTGAGTTTTACTTAACTAATAAATGATGACAAAATCACATGAGCTTCGATAAGTAACTGCACTGTCCTTTGTAGAAATAACATTGACACACTTCAAACCGGTCAAAGTCAAAGGACACGTTTGTTATCCCTTTCACCTTTTATACAATAATTTAGTGTATTGAAATGGAGGGACCAGCCTCTGTGCAGGAATATCTTTGGAACAAGAACTTTTGACAAGCAGGGGATCAGCCCACTGTTGTCATTCAATTAACAATTTACATTTAAACTGGCCACAGTCTGACAACAACAATATACGACTCACCTGACAGAGCTGTGTGGGGGTTTCACTTTGATAGTCATGGGATCTGACTGGTTGGCCAGCTTTTGACCAATGTCCCCTAATGATGCATTCACCTGAGGTGAGATAATATAAGGCGATAAAGGAAATGATATTCAACAATATCTCCTAGGTCTTCTTCATTTTAAGAAAAAAGCATTTAGTTTATAAATTTATTCATTGTCCACACACAATATGGCAATTGAAAAAGAAACAAAAATCACAATAAACGTAAAATGCAACAAAAACAAACAAAAAACCGTGTTGAAGTTGAATAATAAATAACTAGGCTTAAAAAATTGATCTTACCTTTCCAATTTCAGAATGAAACACATACTCGGCACCAAACAGACTAGCATACAAGGTGCCGTAGAAATGGCATCGACTGCAGACAACAAAAAGAGAGAAAATCATTAAGAACATATTATGTACACACATTGGGCTAGGACTAAAACATTTCAATTTTTAACAATACCAGAAGAGTCAAGACTCAAAGGCCCACTCAGGTGGATTAGCAACAACAACAGCAATTCCGAAGAGTTTTTTTCTACCAGAATTTATGATAAACCTTGTCAACATGAAGAAGACCGTGTTAACCAACATCTCCCTCCTTTCTAACTTTCCATGGACCCTTTATGTCTGTCGATCTGCTTGATCCTTTTCCTTCTCTTTCGATCTTTTGTCTACCTATCCATTAATACAATGCGATTTGCCATATCTATGAATTAAACAAACAAACAGTATTTGTCTGTCTCCTTTAGTGATGAGACATTTTTTTTTCTTCTTCTCCAATCATCTATTTATCTGTTTATAAATTCTTTCCCATCCCTCAAACAAACCTGTTATAAAAGGCAGGCATTTCCAGCATAAGCTCCTGATTCATTTCTTCATAAATCCTCTTGGCTTCTTTCAAGTCTTCCTCGGCCTGAAATAATATACAGTTGATTTACAGTCATATTCCCTCATGCCTCTTGTCAACAGTAAGTTTTTTAAAAGTTCACTTCTTAGGAAAAAAGGTAAAAGATAAAAACAGTATTATCTTTCAACAGGACTTTCTTTGACTTGTCTTTCTACAGCTCTTTATAACTAGTATTACCATCACCACCAATTCAATGCCCCTTCAACAAGAAAGACAAGGAAGAAGCAGGCTCTGGAAAATGACGAATAAGAATAAAGAAGGAAGTAATTCATGTGATAGTGCTGATGAAAACAAAGCCTGAAGTAAAGAGAGGAAGTAAGAAATGAACGACGAATCAATTCTTCAGGTCCTGAAGTGGTGAGACACATGTTGCTGTCCTATTATGTAGAGTTCTGTGTTCTGTAACTGTAAAGCGCCAATGAGCACTCTAAGTGGATATAAGGCACTATATAAATAAATTATTATTATTATTATAAGTTAAGCGACATACCTTTTCTATCTTTAATTCATCCCTCTTCTTGGCAGCCTGTAACACTTCGAGCTGGTGCCTGGAGTTATCGTAGTCCACCATCTTACGGCCTCGTTTGGCAATCTTGGTCTGTCATCGATACAATACAATTCACCATTATCATTGTTGTATCTACCTCAGGGGCCTTTGAGTCTTGACTCTTTTGCCCAATGCCAAACTAAAATAAATCAATAAACTAAATAACGAAACAAAAGATAAATAAATAAATGAGAGCATTTATAAAGCACTCATCCACCATCCTTCACCAAGTTCTAAGCGCTTCATAAAATCAAATTTGTCGCTGACAGAGAATCATAGGAAAAGCCAAACGGATTAGATTTGCAAAAGATAGCTACTCCTGCAATACAGACCACATTCCAAATGGTTCTGCCCTTGACTCCAGTAGGATACCTACCTTAAAGACAGGGAAGTGGTGCAGGAACTTGTACATTGGCGCCACCACCGATTCCTGAATGTTTTGGATGTAGTCACTCCACAGGAGATCACAACTCTGAAACAGATGACAAGGCAAATCACGTCTTGTACAAAAGTAGTACATCTCCACTAAAGAAAGCTCTAAAATGATCAGATATCACGAAATCAAAGTTTCCATTATGTGGAAAACGAGTGCTCTTCAAATTGTTATACAATCTGGTCATTACTCGCATGTATCAAAAATGAATATACACTGCTAAACATTTTTGTCAAACATATATATCTATTAAATTAATCCAAAATGCCGTCGTCGTGCAGGAGCTTGAGAGTTTCTATGACTGACAATATTCCATACAGCACTACAGATTGTGGACTAGTGGACTGTACTAACCTTGACCTGGTCCAGGACCTCCTGTTTGTCAGGCCAGTCATCCTCATGCACCGTATGTAAGGAATTGTGCAGGCTTTTGCTGGCTTGGCTCAAGTCTGAGAAAACAAAACAAAAATATGATGGATAAATACATTAAAAAAGAAATTTATAAAATCAAAATAGTACAGACATTTATCTATTGTTAGATTTTTTGAAAATTCATATTGATCAATTCTAAGACATTCAATAATGAAAACAATTTGGAGTACTACTTACACACGACATATTTACATCATATTATGCCTCAATGCCTCAATGAGAAACAATAAATAGGGGTGAAATATACTTTCACTTCACGACAATCTCCTGGCCAGTCTTTACTCTTGTAGATCCACCTTGAGGTGAATCATGACCACCTTCCATTTCAAAAGGCTATTTCTGCTTGGAAGTTCTAACAGATCATTGCCTACCCTGTCTACTGTCTAGAAATATCTTTAAACTTTCTGTTTGGAATCCTATAAAATGCCAGACCTGAAATGTTCTAAACTTATTAAACACCCATTGCATGGATAAGTGCTTGTGTAGTAACAAAAAGCCGTTTCAAAAGTAAGGCCTGTTATATGTGCAATCAGCTACCATTTTTGTTTAGGAAAGCACAAGACTGATAAGAAACAAGAAACATACAGAAATATGACATATAAAAGAAACCATTGGAGTTGGCCATAGAGAGGGAGATGATGATGATGATGATGTTGATGATGGTGATGGTGATGATGACGATGAAAGTAAGAAAGAAAAAAACCGGACATCTACAGCTACACCAGGACACACATGCTGGCCAGCTTTCCGTTCAATATCAACGTCTCAAGGCAACACCCAGACGCCCCCCCC
>JAULCB010248200.1:0-12589 GCA_032358575.1 Dendronotus rufus
TCCTTTTCCAAAAAATGAAAGAAAATCATGCCATCATACTTGTGGTGCTGTGACATCTAAACCCCTAATAGTAATTTTATATTTAAAAAATTATTGTGTTTTTTTCACGGACATCGGCTGGGGCGGAAAAAGATTCGCGGAAATATCCAAAACCACTGAAATTCCCGGATCCGCTGAGAATTTAGACCCCTGGATCTGCTGACTGAATAATTATCTTGAGCGGGACGTTATAATATAATCTTGAGTTACATGAAACTTTGAAAGTGTATTGTAAAAACCCATATTTGAGTAAAAATCACACAGCTTGACCACCATAATTCTGACAAAAAAAAGAAACTTAGTCAAGATAGACATTAGGACAAAAGAGGCACTACTCACAACCCAAGGCATTCATTCGGCCACCTACCTGTAGTGAAAAGTTTGTTGAGGCATTTGGTAGACTTTTCAATCAGTACATCCCACCGACCATTATAGTTGCGCTTTCGAGGCAGTCCCATCACACGCATCTTGTCGATGAGGGTATCCGTGCCAATGATGTTGAACCTTTTCTCAGGATGGCCTTTCTGCATGTTGATGCCCCACGTGGTTTTTCCAGCACCGGGCAAGCCGACAATCATGATCATCTACACAATGGAAAGACGAGTAAGAGGCAAAACTTTTAGCAACGAGGTAAGTAGTTATTCTCCATGGGGAAACATCACACAACATCAATATGTGAACAACGGTAAAAGGGAGAAACGGCAAATAGTGCACACCATCTTATAAATAAAAAAGGGAGTACAGGAGTTGGAATTCAACATAATATAATAAAAACCTACCGAACTAACACTACTATCCCCCCAACCACCCTCCAATCCAAAGAAAAAAAGAATGAAAGAAATAGAAGAGAAACATAATATTATTCATTCAGTAAATAAAATACCACCATGACAATTTTGTTCTAACAAGAAGTAACCGTGTCTATCAACTGAGTAAAAAATTTGATAAATAACACCTCTCCATCGCTTCCCCAATCTTTCCAGACACGACAGATAAAAGAACAAAATTGTTGGAAGAAGACAGGTACAAGCTTTGAAAGACAACAAAAAGCAAATATATGTACTCAAAGTGCACTAGTACACACAAAAAGATAGCTATAATCAAGTGGAACACAGAAGATTGGTACTGTACCATAATTCAGTGGATGGAGGTTTTTTTTTCTTTTCAACCTTGGGTAAATATTCAGGAAAGATTTTCTTAAGTTCTAAATCAGTACCAAGTTTGTATAAGGGCCAAACTAGCCAAACATAATATATTGAAATGATAGAAATTGACAAAGTGAATTTGTGCTGTTTCTCGCTAGGTAAAATAATACCAAACCATTCATATTACCAGCAGAGAAATAACTGTTGTAAACATGCAGCAATAGAGTTAGGACTTTTGTAATGATTCCAATAAATAACTTTGTTAAATTCTGCGTTGTGGGAGTTGAAAAGGACATGTCAAAGGAATATCACGCTGCGTAGACAGTCAGAGATGACATAAGGTCATCAGGGTAAACGTCAATGGGTCTGGGGCAAATTCAAATACAAAAGTTAAAAGTTCCCCTGCCAGGATTTGATTTGAACCATGGACCACAGGGGTGGCAGACATTTACTTCCAAACCATAATGGATATTATAAGATATTAGAGAGGGAAAAAACATTTTTGTACTAGACGCGATTGAGTAAAATATAGAGTGCTGTGTGTTCAGATGTTGCCCTCCAATTCAGGAGAAGGAAAGAAGTGGGGGGAAAAGGAGAGAAACTGGAGAGACGGGAATTTTTTTTAATTTTGGGCAGTTTCTTCTTTCTCTCAGCTCATGTTAGTCTGTTATAGTGACATCGAGAGCCCAATTTGAGGGAAATTGATTAAAAGGGGTATTTGTAATATTGATATGATTTCCTCTAAACTATTTCAAGACGAATGTTTATTCTTAATAACATTATACACATAATCAGACACAAGTAAATAGAAGATTAATTTGTCACTTTGAAAAAGAGTGAACGGCATAAACAAAAATAGTTTTATGTATACATCAGTTCACTCTTTACGATAGAAGCTCAATTGAAAAATTATTATGCAAAGAAAACAAAAATTAAAAAGTGACCAAAGTTAATCGGTAAAAATGAATTGCTACTATTGCAACTTCACAACTCAATGTCCTGCATGAAAAATACTTTTTGTAAAGCCGCAACTAGATGAAAAGAGTAGGCAAGAATTCTCTAAATTAAAATATATAGAAGATTTGGAAAATAAATTAAATTTGAAAGTGTCTTTTGATGGTTTTGGTTGATAAGCCCAACCATGTGTGCTAACTTAAATACTAGGGCACAAATGTGGGTTATCACCAAGGCTCCAATGTAAACTAAATCAAAACTTGTAAAGAACAGTTTTAAAAAATTTGCTAAGATGTGACGAAATACGGGTTAGTTAGTTTGGTTCACATGTGCATTTATCCACATTTGTTCACACAAACACACAAAATATGTCCGGAAACTTTATGATATTTCGTTCATGGTCAAAATCAATGAGAAACTATATATGACATAATATAATGTAAGCAAATGAGGAAAAGCAAGCCTCTCTTCCATATCCTAAAACCAATCAATAACGTAAATGTTCTAGTATAATTTTGCGATAATCACCATTCCTTGATATTATGTCTTAATTGCCTATATTCTGTTTTTATGCTATCATTAATAATTATGATATATATATGTAATTCTATTTAGTTTTGGATAAGGTGTGAATGTTTGTGTATGTGTTTGTACAATTTTATTCTATTTATTTATTTTTTGTGATTAGAAACGTGTGTCGGAAGTATGAATAATATGCAATTGCTAATTCTTTGAATAGTAACATCAAAATAATGAGCCATTTTGGACAATAAGTGTGTTTTATCTTATCTTTAACTGATCTTCTTAACCAAATAAAAGATGAATTCAAACTTTGCTTGTCATGAATGAACCCGTGAACATTTGAGAACTTTTTGAATTTTCAGATAGGAGCAGGTATAAGGTCTTCAAATTAAACTTCAAAAAATGAAGAAAAATAATATATAACATAACTCGTTCATTATGAGTCCAAATACAAAACTCAATAACTCAAGCTAAAATTCATAGGGTACTGTTTATAAAGAAAATTTTGTTCAAAAGAGGAAGAATATATAATACACATAAAGACGCTAAAAGAAAAATACTAATAGAACTTTAATACACTAAGAGAAGGACAACAGAGTGAAGGGAAGATTTTCTCCTGTGACTAGCAGACTGATGTGAAGAAGACAGTGTTTGTCAACAGTAGAGAGTTATAATCGAAACATGCATTTCAAAACAAATGGTTCAGTTTTTTAATCATAGGATTTGCATCAATAATTCCCTCAAACCGAAGACGATATGAAAGAGATATCAAAACCAGGCGGCCTTGAAAATTCTTAACAGTCAATTGGGAGTATGTTTAGCCAGGTTCAGTCAAGGACAAAAGAGCAAAATGAGACAAATAGTAGCAACAAAAAAACATGCACACCAGAGAGGATTCTGTGTAAAGCTGTCCCACAATTGTTCACCACAAATAAAGAGAGAGGATCAGATATAGAGTGTCATGAATGTCTGAATTCGATTCTTGCTATAATTTCAGGTAGACAAAGGAAAAGGTACATTTAAGAGAAGTGAAAGAGAGAAAAATAGTGCAAATTCTGGGAGATGTTAGAAAGGACAGAGACAATTCAGAGAAGAAACGATTTGCAATGGTTTTTCAAAAAATGTTAGCAGATAGAACATTTTGACACAAAGTGACAACAAGAACCTGACAACACATAGGAACACCACATTGAAGTCACATTACTGTGGGCCAACAAAGCTTCTATAATGCGCAATCATGTCAAAGAAGGCACAGGAGGCAATAATGTGAATTGAATTATATATGACGAAACCAACACGTTACTGAGAGTAACAAAACAGAAGACTACAACAAAGAAAACAAAACAGCTCTTAAATTAAATGTTCTTCCTTCCGAGCAGCACAATGCGTAATAATATTTCAAGACGGTTTTGAAGAAGAGGATATAAACATCTTTCAAAATCCTTGACGGTGTAGCTATTTGTAGAAATACGTCATTAGAGAATAGGTGACAATATTGTGCAACAAAGAGTTAACGAGGCAAAAAGAAAAATGTAAACAAACTGGTATACAAGATCCAAAATTCAGAAGTACTTCAACAGATCAATCTTAGAAGCACAAGGAAAATAAAGGAAGAGAAAGGGCGGTTAGAAGGCTATAAAAAACCCACCCCTCTTGAACACATCACAAGAGGTTATCAGCGGGTCAAAGCTAAGGAAAATAAATAGACTATCAAAAGCACTTATGAGGAAACATGCCGAACAGAGTGAGGGGGGGAAAATGTATGGCCCAAAGACACAGTGTTAATTAGCTTAAACCATTCCATAAATTCCTTATATCTTTGCCCGTTGTCTCAACTCAGAATCTAAGGAAAGGTTTCAACAATCTCTATCATCACCCTTCTTTTTTTAAATGTATCATCATACTATTATCAACTTGCTTTTGGCTTTTCCACTTTACAGGAAAATCTAATTTTCAATAACTAATTCGTATAAAGGAAAACTATTTGAAACCACGTAGATATAGCTTGTTATTGACCTAAGAAGTACCAAAGAAAGAGGCTGTAAAAAGAGAGAGAGAGTATTATATTTTACGAATTGTTTTTATCTATTTCCAGTTTGGGAAAGATTTTTACATTTCTAGTGAGGACGTGAATAAGGCTATCTTGTTTGCTTGAACTAAATATGCCTGAGGTACCAAATGCATTTGCAACCAAGCACAAATTAGTTGCGAATACTCTAATAATATCGATACAAAAAATCACTTACAGATTAGGTACATTAAGCACTGCCAAAGCAAAGACGCAACTTATACATGTATGTCTGTTCATAGATTGGATTAGTGAAAGTGAAAATATGTGCAAAAGAAATTCTTGATAATAGATGATATCAGAAATAATGTCATATTTGACTTAAGAGCGCACAGAAAGATTTTCAAAAATACCAACATAAGAGATAAGCTTATGAATTCAACAAAAACAAAAAATATGAACGGCAGAATAATATTGTGAAAAACTAAAGCAAAATTTATTTGCAAGAGAAGCATATGTATTCTAAAGAACCTGAGGATAGGCGGTATCAGGATTTTAAAAGATGAAGATAACAAAAAATATAATATTTTTAAAAATCACCAAGCACCAATAGCATCACAATAGACAAAATCATCCTTTGAGAGATGTTTTAGAGCTACAAAATCCAGCTTCGCTTATGATATATAATGTTAATGGGGAAAGGTAACCAGGATCAGATGAAACAATTAGGAAGAGAAACAAGTTGTAAAAAAAAACAAGTTTCGGGAAGAATGGATGACCACAAGGAGACCACCATTGCAGGCCTCAGCCTTCTATCAAAAGCAGCCATCTTGAACAATAACATCTACACATCAAACATTCCTTTGATCATCCCTCATACATAGTAAGTAAAGTAAGTCTATACTAATACTCAGCGTTGAGCGTCGGGTAACCAGGAGTATGTACAGTATAGTAAACACTCATAAATGTAATGTATGTATGTATGTAGAGACCCAGTTCCTTCTCAAGTTGAGTAAGAAATTGTGTTATGTGAAAGGAACAAGAAAATACTTGACAGATACAGAGCAAACGTTTGATCGTCAAGTTTTGGAGAGAAAAAAATAAATGAATGATCAAAATCAGGGGAAATAATTTAAAAAGATAAAATGAAAACATGAAAATAGTAGTAATAATTATGATAATCATAAATAAAATAATTTAATAGGAGTTGATCTAAAGAAATCCTTTTCAAACAAAAGATTCATTGTCCTAATTGTCACCTGGATACTAATTTTACAGAACAGTGAAATAAGAAAGAAGATAGAGCTGTATATTCTTGGTCCAGATGATTTCCTAAGCAAGAGACTATTATTTATCATTATTCAAAACTAATCTTGTTAACAGTTTTTAGTAATTGGTCAAAAGATGATCATTCAAGCTTTTCTTTGCTGTGATTAATTCAAAAATACTCTTTGATTCAAAAGTAATTGAAATAAAGAAGACAAGCAAGATGATAAAAGGGAGAGAGAGAGAGCTTACCAGTTTATAAAAGCTATTTTTTTAACTAAAACTATAAACCTAGGTTGAAAAGATTATCGAACCAAACAAAAACTCTTGTGAGGATTTCATTTCATCGCTGAGTTTTCATTTCCAAAACATGATCCTTTCACTAATGAAAACTGATCTGCATGTCTCAACTAGGACCATTATAAACCTGTCTGGATATTTGCTGTTGTTACTTAAATCCCTGGTCGTTTGGTTGATTGTCACGTTACCTCACAGTCAGCCTTGCGGGTGGGTGGAGGCATACCTCTAACCCTCTCAATCATCTGAAGGTGACCAATGTATCGAAAGCCTTGCGGGGGAGGGAACCACGGATCCATCTGACCAAAGTTCACCTTGAATCTACACTCAAGAGGAAGAGGGAGAAGAAGATAAGCACACGGCAAGGTTACACAAGCAAGAGGCAAATATCAAGAGTACGAAAGTCGATATATGAACGACTTAGAAAGCAACCAGCCCAGTGTGGGGCCAAGAGACGCATATGGATGTAGTTCGGGGTATTAAGGTTTTTCAATCTCGTTTGTTGACTGAACCTGAAAGTGACATAAAGACATTAAGACATAACAAACGTGGTAACACAGGCAGGGCATGCAAAGGTTATATAAAAACATATGTTAGTGAGAATAAAAAACACTAACAATGACAATTACATCATACATATGTGTGAAAGACTTTCATACATAAATCCTTTGGGTTGTTGGAGCTTACAACCTTTGGCAGTAGGTAGCTACAACTATTTTTCATTTTGAGATGAAAATATAACAATGCTACATCTTAAGGACAACAGTAAAGCAAAATAAAAAAAACAAATTTTGAATGATTTTGAGAAAAGCATTTACAATGAGATCGACGAATGGGGGAGAGTCAAGAGATTAGATTCTTTTATATTCAGAAAAATCAATAATTTTAGAGAATTCATTTTTTAAACTATTCATGAAAATCATCTAAAAGTCATGTCAGGACAGTGAAATTTAAGAAAGAAATAGTCAATGTATTCGAAAGAACAAAAGGCAAGCCTCCACATTCAATTTCTGGAATTTTGACTATTTTTCTTTTACACGTTGTACGCAAACTATGAAGAAATAAAATAAAATGTAAGAGTAACCCTTCTTCATTTTGCAAGTGCTTTCTTTTTTTTTATACTAGAAAGTCGATTCAGCACAAAGAAAACTATAACTTTGTGGAGGCAGAGACTGTTTCTGTGGGAAGCTAAGATATTTTTCACCACTTTAGCTACAGGGCTATTTAGCATGAAAGAACAATTATCTTTGCATCTCATAGAAGTTGAACAAGAAATATAAGTAAAAGTTTTTGATTTGTTGTAGGAAGCGTTCATCAGATCTATTGAAAAAAGAAGTTGAGATCTCTCAAAAATAACCATGTCTGAAATATCATTAACAAATAAATCCTAAGATCTGTTAACGATTGATTATTAAAACTATAAAACATAAAAGAGATTCATTTATTCAACCGAGGGGGGAAAAGGGCTTAAATCATGCTTATAGTATAGAGAGAGCAAATTCTTGTGTCTTCACCGAGTTCATTGGCATAAAAACATGATTTTTGTTACTTTTACTGACGTTTCCAAACAACAAGTTTTTGGATCAATATTGTTGAATTGTTGATAATGTTGTTACTTGCAGCGGCCTATACTTGTGCTGGAGTACACTCATCAACATCCTTTAAAACAAATTTTAGTGTTAGATCATCAAGAGTAATGAAAAAATAAATTCAATAGAGAACACTCAAAAGTGTCTGATGTTCATTGATGTAAATGAATACTGAGAAAAATATATCATGAAACACAAAAATGCTGGAAATAATTCTACACAAGGTTTGTCTATCACTATCAAATATGAAAACAAATAATCTGAGATGATGTTATCTTATTACTATCAAATTTATCTATTATCAGTCATTCATTCAATATTTCTTCAACTATTTAGAGCATCAAGTGATTCATTTGATTCTTAACAGAGGACTAAAAAGAATGATTACCCATACTCACTGCTAGAGCAAAGGAAATAACGTCAAAACAACTTTGATATGGTAATCGATTAAATTTTCCTATTGAATCATCATTCTATTCATAAAGGCATTTTTAGGTAACAACTCAATTTATGAGAAGTGATGGAAGAATGAAAAGCTACAATCATAAATACAGGGTTGAAAAGGAAGTTAAGACTAAAAACAGATTTTATGACAGATATTCTATTTATATCGTTAGTCAACGAAGTGGGCGGTTACTACATTTAAAGACAACAAGACAATGGCATTAAGCTTCTTTTCTCCCCTTCGCCATACAAAATTTCAAATACACTTTACGTTGACAATCTTATTCTCAATATGTATCAGCAATAAGATGTCTAACTTCGACAATGAATGCGAGTCCGTGTGAATGTTGTTTTCTATTTTTAAGGACGAATGTTGGTATGCAAGTCTAAAATAGATGCAGAGTACATGATTGTATCAACACTGTATACTTTCCCTAATGAATCAATAAATCTTCTTATCTTATTCCTACTCCTTTTTCGACTTTAGGCTGGTCTTGTTAGTAGTACATTTGCATCATGTCAATTCAAAATCTTTTGATATTTTGGGGGGAAAAGAAAGACCCTCTTTGGAAACAGATCTGACAAATTAAGTCTGTTTCTTTGTTATTCATTTTTTTAGACTGGCTACATAAATTTTCAGGGATTGTTTTGATGACTGCAAAATAATATAGTGGAATTAACACAAACAAAATAATTTCCACTAAACAATATTAAATAAAAACACAAAACAAGACACTAAAGTATGCAACACTCGTGAACAAAAATATCCAAATTATAGGAAGGGGGGGGGAGATAAAAATAATTAATTGCTGTTGGCAAAAGCGGATTAAATAATTAATAAATCGATTTCAGATTTTGGAATATTTTGCATATCAGGCTTGTGTAACACTGACTTACAAACTTAAGGTCATGAAAATGAAATGGAATTGGAATAAAATTCTGGGGTAAAAATAAAATGCTTTGATTTCTACTCTTTTATTTCTTATTCACACATAAGTTGAATTCATTCTGAGAGGCAATGTTAGCATTGTTAGCTGTGAAGTTATTGCCTTACTAATAATTTACAAAGCTAAAAAAGAAACCTATCTGGCTCGTGTTTAAATCAAAAGTAAGGAAAGAAGATAAAATAAAGATATACATCTTTTTCAGCGATAACTCTGCACCTGTAAACAAAGATTGATCCACAGAGGTATCAATTACAATCTATGACAGTTATCTCTTTTCCCATAGATTTTTTTCTTCTAAAAACGCATCCCAATCAAACAGTCCGTTCTGTTGAGAGATATACCCTATCACTCCTCTGAGATTAAAGTCCTGCAGCAAGTGATTTAGTATATGAAATAAATAAAAAAACATATATTATAACACTTTCAAGATATTCATTTAAGAATTGATTAGGAAAATATCAAATCTTTTCCATATGATGTATTGATTCAAAATAACTGCATATCATTCAGATATATAAATCATAAACGAACAAATAAATAATATCTTAATAAAGAACAAAGTTTATACAGTTTTCTAAGAAATGAAAGTAAATTAATAAATGAATGTGTAATAAGAAAATTGAAAGAAAGGGAAAGAAAGAAAGAAGAATGATATAATATAATACTATTCAAGCAAAGACCCATCCATAAAGCTAACAACTCGCTTCATGTCAACAAGATTCCCCAAAACAAAGAGGGTCCAAGAGGAAGCATTCCTACTCAGATTCAATGAATACATTATAACATGGATGGAAAGGGGTCATATAAGCAGAATCATTTATGATCAAGATTTCTGGGGTTATAGAAAATAAAGAGGATGTGACAAACACAGCAACTAATATTATGAAAACATGTTATCAAATGTCAACTACTACATATCAAATCAAAACTTCAAAATTGTTATTGAATTGAACATGAAATAATTTGGGTGGGCCCAAAAATTGTCCTGAACAGAGTATCCATTATATATTCAAGGGGTATACTTAAATCTACACGAAAAATGATATGTGTATGTTAAAACTGTAAAAGTGACAAAGGATACTTGAAAAATGTCCATATAGCG
This sequence comes from Dendronotus rufus, assembly GCA_032358575.1. Classification (NCBI taxonomy): domain Eukaryota; kingdom Metazoa; phylum Mollusca; class Gastropoda; order Nudibranchia; family Dendronotidae; genus Dendronotus; species Dendronotus rufus. The sequence goes on from JAULCB010248200.1 coordinate 10,314, forward strand.
GGGGGAAAAACCAATCACTGTTTAAAGATTTTAAAACGTTTGTAATTAAACGTCATGAAAATATGCCAAAATCATTTCAAAGGCAACTAGTGCGACACTTGTGAAGGTGCATAGTTTCATACAAAATGTGGAAGGAGGATACAGCATTTCTAAATTACAGTAAACAAAAGACAGAGGGAAATAATTTTGTATCAAAACTGCAATGATACATGTGCAATGCCAAATACTTAGAATTTGATAGTATGTGAATGTTAATGGCTATTTTCAAATTCTATCTTGTTTGAGAGAAGAAAGCACACGGGCACATTTTTTTAAAGTCCTACATACAGTGCTGGGGGAGAAGTACGACAGTTGAGACAACAGAAGTAGAGCAACTACCAGTACATCCTCCTACCAAATGATATCAAAACATCAAAAGTCAATGCTACATATCACATAACATCAAACCAATTTTCAAAGATGATGCTTTTTCACTGATTTAAATTTTCAAAACGCCGACATAAACCCATACAATTATTGGATTTTTATCATCTTTTAACCCTTTGGACCCTTAGGAGTCTATATCCCGTAATCCCGCTATCCCGTATATATATGCCACTATTCAGCTCTCTAGACACTTTTTACCGGTACTCCTGCATCCGGGTATCTGCCTAAACGAAAACAGACACTTTCACTCGACAACCATAGTGTTTTGAAGAAATTTGTTCACATCTTTACTACTTTATTCGCAAAATGAAGCGATCAGCTGATGTTTGTTTTCCTTCAACTTCTTCTGGGAAAAGAAGGTATCGGGCTGATGAGGTAAGGGAAGCTATAGGCTACGATTCCGACGACAGTGATCTAAATCTACTCTGACTATCACGAGAGTGAACTAGAAAGTGAACCGGACGATATGCTAAGTGATGTTGACGATGATAATAAAAAAATTGAGGAAAGAATTTACGAAATTCAGAGTCATAGAGATGCCACGTCCACACCCACCCCAAGAAGAAGGAGGGTTGTTCAGACTAGTAAATTTGACAATGGTTGGGGTGAATTGAAGTATTGGCTATGAGGACCTGCCCAACAAATGGTGAGTCAATTTGATGCCTAGAATGTTCATTATAGCTTGCTATACAGCCCTAAGTAGAACCGCCAGTGCGCTTGTAATTTCTGCCCAAAATGGCCAGGGTGGGGAGACCACTTGGCTCAAAATAATCGGGGTTCAAAGGGTTAAACTTTGAATTTTGTCTTATTTTTATCTTATTTCAATTGGACTTATTTTTAGAAGTGATTAGTAGAACAGCTTAAATACTCTTTGTGTGTCATGTAAATTGAGGAAATAAGTGTTGAAGGTATACATAATATATGTAATCCCAACCAAAATATTGGGTAAAGTAGATATTGATACTGGTAAAAAAAGTGAGTCTGTGGATTGAAATTCTCAAGATATTCAGATCATTTTTAAAAAATACATCACAAAACAAAAAAAAGAACTGACAATAAAATATAATGGTGACATTCATCTGTGTGTGTTTTATACCAGCTTGAAAGTAAATAAAAACAGGAGTACATGTTAGAAAGATAAAAGCATGTGATTCATTGTCACATTCTGCACACGCACACACAGACATACACACAGAATTGTTCAAGGAATAGAATTGCTCTCTCAACAAAAATAAAAATTAGACACTGAAGACAAAATAAGACACACAGGCAAATTGAGAGTTGAAAGAAAGAAAATTTTTAATAGGACAATGGAGAAAGGGAGAGAGAAAAAAAGGAAATAATTGATGTTCACAGTAGAAGGTTCAAATAGATTAATAGAAGACAAAAATTTATAACTTGACTAAATGAATACAATATCGTATCTCCTTGCAGTTTCAATAGTTTTCATTAACAATGGAGAAAACAACAAAGACAAAATAAAATATTTGTATGAACACAAATGAGATTAGTGATATAAACAGAAACAAATTTTAATATATGGAGCTTTAAAAAAACACGAGAAGAGAAACTTCAGAGAGGAAAATTAACAAGGACATTTTCTCCTTGCATTAGCGAATACATGCTCTTGTTTGGGTCATGATTATTAAAAAAGGACAGTTTAAATTAAAGGATAAGAAACAATAAAATTATGTCTATAGTAAAATAAAGAGTGAAAATAACAATGGTGCAGGCCCGTAAATGACCCATCACAAAATTGCCTGAACATTTTCAACACAAAAATACCCTGTAAAAAACGTAAGCTGAATTGCACAGCATGTTTGTTTACAGTCTATTAATCCTTCAAAAAA
>JAULCB010248311.1:0-20230 GCA_032358575.1 Dendronotus rufus
TGTCTCTCTGTGATGGTCCGAGTCTGCATTGGAGCGTGCTTGTCTAGGATATCCCTGATCGCACTGTCAAACTCATCAATTGCTGGCGTCGAAAAGTTGCCGAAATGCTCCTTAACGTCAGTCCTGAATGATCCTTTACTGGGATTCAAACCGTGGTTGTTAAGGTGTACATAGGAATTTGAAGCTGAATGATAGTCTGATGCTGTACTCAACGGAGCCATCAGGCCGCTCTGTGTGGCCGTAATAATATGATGTAGAAATAATTTAATTTAGTTCACATACACCTAACTGGGTCCAGGGAATATATGTCAAATTCACAAGCGTATCATTCAGGAGATCCTAAGTTCAAACCCAAATTGAGAACTTTTAAAGGATTTGGTCCTATCCTATCGCAGGACTGAAAATTATAACAAAAGGTGTCATCTGTGTGATAACCTAAAATGTATGAAAACAAACGGTTGTTGAACTGAAGACTTGGGACAGGCCTTTAATTATTCAGTCAGCCAATTGTCTGATTTCAAACTTATTTATCTACTACTACTATCCAAGTGGACTGAAAAGCCATTAAGTTTTTATTTCCACATTGCTATTTTCATTGGGATATGAAATGCTTCAGACTATTTTTTTATTTGCCATTTTCATTTACGCCTCTGTAGGAAGAAGACGAAGAAAAATGTATCCATCAATTCGTGTTGGAAAGAACAAGCAGCAAATAACTTTTTTTATTTTCTTTTTTTTATTATTTCAATCTCTAAATTGAGTCATAAATTAATGCACATACATTGGAAATGATAAAATTAAAATTAAAATGTGAGAAATCGCTGAACAAATGAAATGAAGTAGCACAATGTACATCAATAATAATAATATACTATCATTATCACTCACTATAACTATAATGGATTAATATTAATACGAATCACGAAACAAACAAGTACGCATCTTCTCATTCATTGAATATAACTCCAGAGAGAACAACTGGTTTCATAACAGGTTCTTATTGAGGTCTCACCGTCTTGGGGGAGAGACATAATAATAATAATATAATAATAATAATAAGTCGTTTCTATAGCGCCAATCTATGGCGCTTAACAGAAACAAACTAACACATACATACATAACGCAATACATACATTCACAATGAATAGATATTAACAATTGGGAAGGAAATTGGGGGATGAAGTCAACTAAAATACGAATTAGACTATCGTTGATAACTAATAATATATGATATAAAAACCTAGAAATGTGTTTATGGGATTGAAGAACATTGTCTGTTGAGTTTTGACTTCTGTTGCATTGTCATTATCGGTCAGGCAGACCTTTCACTTTCACGTTCATAGGAGTAGGAGAGTGATCTTTTTCTAGCAAATGTATAGCTCCACATCTACACTCAGAAAGGCATTTACTTTTATGTAAAGTATAGAACACTGATAGTCCGTGATATAAATAATAATAATAAATCTTTATTGTCCACGAGGGGAAACTTGGTTTGGTTTACATTGGAGTCATTTCAAGCAAATTTCAATCGTACAATCATTCGCACGCACACACACACACAGCAGTAGGAAATTTTGAATGGTCTAACATTAGGCATTTGAGGAAAATATATAAATGCACACAACAGTACTAAGAATGGTCTACTAACATAGACATTATAGGTTGATACAAACGTACACTCACACACCACATTAATTAATAATGGCATGGCGTGGCATAGAAATAAAAGATGATGCCAGTATGGTAATTTGCATTCAAAAAGCAACGCCGCGTCATCAATAGCATGATAACAGAACTTGCTCGGTATCACCATAAATATGCCCATCTAGATTAAGCACCACACAGCCGTAACACACACATACCTACATAATACACGGTGGAATCGGCTTAAGATTAACCTCCATCTTACCATTAACTAACAACACTAACACAGGGTAGTTCGTCGTTTTCTCTACATTTTATACTACTAGACTATACTATTAGTACTATTACTCTAGTTTTGCTAGAACTAAAAGCCAAATATTGGACGAATTTTTTATTTCAGTCAATAGATAAAGGGAAATTATAAACTCTTTGCGTGCGAAATAATAATATGAGCTTGGGGAGTTGGTTTCAGTTTCGTCCTTCTCTAAATGCATCGGTGTTTTTCTAATCTTTAGCCATATGCGGTACCTACTGTTTTCACAGTGTCGTTACCAGCTCCATGCGCAGTCCCGAATGGTAAAAGTAAAAGTAGATGAGAGGTGCCGTAGACCGGGGTGACTAATACCAACCGGGGTGACAAAAACCACCACCCCTTATCGCCCACTGATCACAGAAAATGAGGTCCATGAGTCAATTTGTTTGTAAGTTTTAAAGATAAGATGCCTCCTCACGTTTCAAGACCAAAATAATCGAGTGACCAGTGTGACAAGAGAGTGGTGTCATTTTTATGTGCATCAAATGTTTTATATAATCGAAAAAAACGGGCGAAACAGGGGGTCAAATGAATGTGTTCTTTATTCCCGTCAATTCGTATCAATCTGTACGACTATAACTATAAACCTTATACGATTATGTGTACCGTATCTATCTACTCATTTATTGCGATGTCATCTTCTTGAAATTCATCTTGAATCTTAAGATTAAGAGCCAGACATAATATGTACACAAACTGTTTTCCTTATTATGTCTTCTTTGTTTTTTGTTTTTTTTGACCACCCGATATAACCACATAGGCCTACACTTATTGTTGAGGACTTGAAAGTTTGGACAAACAGAAGATATCACATTGAGTTGTTTAAAAGTTAGTTTGAGACAATTAGATAACATACTTTTCTTCTCCAGCCACAGTGGACTGATCACTTGCTTACCGTAGTTCTTGATCCATAGTATTTCCCAGCTCTGTGTTTTATCAGAGGTGGTTATTGGGGCATATACCTCATTCACTATAATAATTTGAAGCTGAGCATGGCGGGTACCGACACTGCGATAGCGGTTTCAGGCAAAGGATAACAAAAACAAAGGCTTTTCTTTTCGTGTACTACTTGTAACCCAAGATTTGAAAACATGACAAAAGTAATTGTTGATTTACAGAACAAAAAAGAAACAAACAAATTATAGAAATGATGATACAATCAAATGGACAGAGCAAAATACGGTATTATTAATTATTATCAATTATCCATCATGTTGAATGTGTTTGAATGATGTCATCAATCCATTGTCTGAACGAGGCCACATTGACGAAAACGCCCGGATATCCGGTGGTCTGGCAACCGAACACACCCCAGCTGGTCACCCCGGCAAGGTAGTGGTAGCCATTACGACGACAGATGAGTGGCCCGCCGGAATCTCCCTAGAAATAGAAAAAAACATAAATGAATAATAATAATAAAAAATAATATTAATTGATTTATATAGCGCCTTATATCCACTTAAATGATGGTGATTAATTAAAAAAGAACCCATATAATGTAACAGAGGTATCTAAGATATAATATCTTACACTACTAATTATTTAATTCAAACACGCTTCAGGTTTGTTGTTGGTTTTTTATAAATAGACGCCACCTACCATTTCATCATTCGCTCACTTGTGAATACGGGCTATACATTTTTTAAATTATGCTATCATTATTACTACCATGATTTAATTATCTTAATCGCATGATACGCACAGTACACAAGCCGCGACATCAACACGCGCCCCTGAGTTATCACAGATTTAATTCCCAATACGGTCATGCTACAGTGGAAGTCGGATTCAACGAGGTCGCCGGGACTGACGACATGATCTCGTTGTATGAGACCTCTTGTTATACGCGACGTCGGGTATAACGAAAAGTCGCATACGGGGATTTCAACTGGCCTTGCTGTAGCCGACTTCTCGCTGAATGCGACCTCGTTGAATCCGACGCCCAATGTACTAGACTAGCTACACTGCTACCACTCACATTGCAAGCACCGCTGTCTCCAGTTCCTACACACATGTGTGAGTTCAAGATTCGTTTCCAGCCCCATCTCGCCGAACACTCGCTGTTCTTCCAAATATCCACCTCGAGCTCCTTCAACACCGACACTGCTCCTTCTGAAAATAGAACACATAATAAGTCATGTAAAAAGTAAGTCCTATAGCAAGGCCGTCTATATATAGCATATAGAAGGCCTTGCCTATACTCAATGTTGACCCGGAATATACATCCTTATTTTTTTGGAGAGGGGATGGAGGGGGGGGGGGGTGGAGAGGGGCACATGGCATAATGTGGCAATTTGCCATTGATTTCTCTTACACGTCGTCGCCTTCAAAGTGTGTAGTTTTTGATGTACCTATACGGTATTTCGCACTCGAAATGATAGTCATATTATGCTGTGTCAACTGATCTATCACGACGCTTTATAAGCCATATTAAATGGCAAAGGTTAATACATACACACTGTATATTATGTAATAATACGGGAGATGACTTTTGTGCACACGGACTCACACACACCGAGTTTATCCATTATCTCATTAAATCAATACTTTCCGAACCATCTTTCAGTGCACAACGAGCCAATGAGCCGCCTTTTACCACCGTCATCTTGTCAAAAGAAGCAAGGTATATCTACTCATTATCCCCTGAGTGAAGTGAGGACAAACCTCTCGCTCAGTAACGAATGTATATATCGCTGGACGTGCCACCAACATGGTGCTCAATCGCGAGGGTATAAGAGAAAAACCTTGCTATACAGAAGTTGAAAGAATGGGGATCAACTGCCCCATATCAGGATTAACATCAGTCCGGGTCTATTATAGTCCGCACGTAAATGAATGGAATCTTATTTTTTCCCTCTAAAATATCGCTGTTCAGTGCGTGATGAGAGATTTATTATATCTACTTCACACCTGATGCTGTAAATTCTACATTTTTCTAAATAGACGTGGCTAAGCCTTGATAATCAAGAACCCTGCGCCACTGTTGAGACTGGGTTCACGGAATTTCGTTTAGATTACCATTGATGTGTCACGTAGATAGACAGGATGTCTTTTCTATAACCCTAGAGTAAAAGAAAATAGTCCGCTATGACTATGACTCATGGGCAAGGAATCGTTACAGCAGTAGAAGTGACGTTTCATTTCAAGCGACAATGAGGATTGGTCGGACCGCGCGCCTTCAATAAAGTCGACGGTCTCCGCTCTGCGGAAACGGGGGTGTCTGGATTCGGCCGGAGGTACCTTCGGTTTCAGTCCAAGGAGGATGTGAGAGTAGCAATACATACCACACATTTGTTTATGTTTTTAAAATATGAGAGTAACTTTAAATTAAAAGAAAGACGTGACACCATAATGTACAAGACCTTTGGCTTCACCCCATCCCATAATCCAACACTTGTCCCAATGCGATCTGTTCCACTTCTGGGGAGGCAGGCAGGCATGGCGGACATGGAAACCAGTGACGTCTGTCGGATTCTTCAGTCGGAGCAGGGCGATATCATTGGGGAAGTTGTCTCCATTCACAAACGACGGATGCTGGCAACGGTTTCAGAAAAAAACAATTGAAGAGAGAAAGAGAAAAACATTTGGCTTCATTGGCAACATTACATTCTAGGGGGAAAACCCCCCCGACAAATTCATGATCCATAATGTTTCTGACCACCCACCCCCTCCTCCTCTCTCTCTCTCTCTCTCTCTCTCTCTCTCTCCATCAGTGCATTTTGCCATCAAAAAGAACAATTACAATTTGAAACAGAAAAAACAAAGCAAACTACCACAAGACTACGCTATCTCTCCCCCTATCTTCCAATTTTGTTTTATGTTTATTTTTTCCTTTGTTATTTTCAGAAGATTTGTTGTAGATCTCTATATACATAAATCACTAAAGCTCAAGCACACACACACGAAAAGTTTTTAAAAGTTAACAAAACATGTAATGTAAACACGTAGAAATCGTCATTGAAAGTGAAAGGCTCTAAAGTCTGTGACATTATAAATTATAGAGCTAATATGATTTAAATAAGACATTAAAAATTACACATTTCATTTCTTTATCTTTTATATTTATTGCTGGGGTGGCAGTCACCAGATTTGTCGGCAAAAAAATGCCTTTGAAATATCAGCGGATACACAAGTTCAAAGATTTTTACAGACGATATCAAATCATTATAATGAATATTATTATTATCTTTTCTTGTCATCTTTATCAATAAAAGTATTATGTTATAATTTAGATTAAAGACTTCATTAACCCTGTACAAATATTTTTTTACCTACAGTTCTCAAACTGAGCTAGATATAGGCTATAGGTTTGTTTTGTTGAGTCTAAGCAACTGATGTATTCCTCAACATCCCGTGGTGCACCAACCAGTGTCCAATCTTGTCTTTTTGCTGATGATGAAGATAGCACCAATGATGCAGGAGGCAAAAAAGTCATGGATGCAGATATATCAGACCTAAATCATGAAGTATGTGGAAAAGAAAATATGATAGATCAAAAATAGACTGACTTTTGTAAAATATAATTTCTTTCCACTATTTTGTTACAACTATCTATGAATATGAAAAAATCAATTTGTTTCACAGTTCCGGCTTTAGAAAATCAATAATTTGTTAATTTTGATATCATCAAATAATGGAGTCTAATATTCTTCTACTGTTTGTAAAAATAACTCATCCATGTTCTTTTTGGAGCTTACTCTTAATGAGTATTGAAATTGATTCTTCTTTCTCTCCAGGTTTATATGTGTATAGTTTGGCATGGAGGGTTTCTTGGACTTGCATACTACGACTTGGGTGGTCTTCAAATACATTTTATGTTAGATGTACAAGAAAATGATACATTCTCACTGGTTAGACAAGGTAAGTTATCTGTATATATTCTACATTATCATTTGAATATTTTAAACAAGAATAAATAGGCCAGTCGCTTATCAGAATGAATATTCATTATGAATATGATTCATTATGAATGTACATTCCAATTTTTCTTATTCTTGCTCATTCATACATATAGACGCACACACACACGTACAACACAAACATATTATACAAACAGAAAAAGATACACATAAACAATTGATTCAGATAAAGATAATTCTTAATTAGGTGTCTGTATTATTACTATCTAGTGACCATGGTATTGCATGAGACAAGAGTTTGATGATGGTAGTAAAGATGGAGTATGATAATGAAGGAATGTTTCTAATTTCAGTGGTTAATCAGATCCACCCATCCGTTATAGCCTTGAATTCAATCCAGGACAGTAGACTATTATCTTTTCTACGCACGACTGGTAGGTTGAATTTGATAAACATCTTTTTAAAAAAGAAATGGAGCTTAGAATTAATTAAAGCTAATATATATATATGTTTGTTTGTTATCCAATGCCTTATACCGCTTTTGCAGTGTCGGCACCCAGCTCCATGCCATGTCTTAAATGGTGAATGGGCTAGATGCCCCAATAACCACCTTCGACAAAACACAGACCCGGGAAATACTATGGATCAGGAGTTACGGCAAGCAGGCGATCAACCCACTGTACCCGTCCTTGAATGGCGCTATGTTGCCTCTCATTTAGAAGTAAAAATGAGAGAACCTACACTGCAGGCTTATATATGTATGTTTGTAAACTAATCGTCAATGTACTAAAGTAATAAGTTAAGCTGTGAATTTTCATTTATCTGTATTTTTCAGTTGCATACATTCACTGAATTATATTTATTATTACTTCCATTGAGAGCATAAATAAAAGCCTGTTTTATCAGAGCATTAGTCTCAATCAAAGAAAATATTGTTGACTCATCATGCTAGGTAGTCTGTCCTAATGCATTATGATAAACTTATTGTTATTGTTACCTACATGTGGAAACTACTATGTGTACTAATGTACTTACTACTATCTACCTGGACAATAAGCCTGAACAAAGGAATGTGATAGATTTCAGGTCGTTTCACAGATGAATTCAAAAGTTTGTTAAAGTTGTTCTTAAAGTTATCTTTGTCATTTAAAAATGATTACCATGTTTCATTTTTTATTTTTTCCCCTCTAGTTTCAGAGATGAGCATGAGCAGATCTGGTTCTTCTAATGATCTATGTCGATTAGAATTTCTACCAAATGTTGATTTCAGTAAGGATTTAAGGTTGTTTTTTTCAAAGAAATATTCGATTATCCTTTTGCTTCAGTTTGTAAACCTACCTAACTTCTTCCAGATGAAGTCTTTAACACAAAGGAATTTTTGGCCATAACATTACCCTTATAATTATTGTATTTTCATCATCATCATCGTCATCGTTATCATTATCATCGTCATCATCATCATCATCATCATCATCATCATCATCATCATCATCATCATCATCATCGTTATCATTATCATCATCATCATCATCATCATCATATTCATCATTATCATCATCATCATCATCATCATCATCATCATCATCGTTATCATTATCATCATCATCATCATCATCATCGTCACCATCATCATCATCATCATCATCATCATCATCATCATCATCAGAAGTTGGTATTTGGCTCATCAGATAACCAAAAGGTACCAACATATGATGATACTTAACATCCACAGATTATCAAGTGAGCAAAAGACGCATACTTGCTCTTGAGTTACCGTCTGTACCCAAAACCATGTCAGGGGATGAGAGATACCTTTACTTTAGTTCCTTACTACCTTTCGGCAATTCAAATATGGTGAGTATTCTGTTACATACACACTTTTTAAGTTATCAAAGGTGTTTTATTAAATGAATAATTAAAAACCCATACATTTCTTTTCTGTCACACCTTTCTGTTGTACTTCTCTTGACCTGATTTAGATTTATATTAACTTAAAGTTAGCAAACTTCATTTCGATACCTGAAATGTTTTCTGTTCTCTCCAGATCTCATCAGTTGGAGGACTATTGAAATATTTGGAAAAGACGAGAGTGGGTATAGAGCTGGAGGCCGATGTAGCTCATGTGCCAGTCCTTGGATTTACTGCCTTTATACCGTGAGTTGCATTGTTAACCCAGGCACTGAACGGTACAGTGGGTAATGATGAAATAGAAGAAGAGGGACACTGTATCTAATCATTGATAGCGATGTCATGGTCGGAGACAACTGCTATTGTCTCACAGAATAGAGATGTTTTGAGAAAGCTGACAGCTGGAAAAAGAAATGAGAGAGAGGAGGGGGTCATGGGGGTAGGGAGTATACTCTTTGGGAAAGGTTAAAGGCAAACTAAATTTTATTTCCCGGAATCTTTAGCAATCTCTTACCCTATTACAAGAAATTTCTTATAAATGAAAAAGAAAATAATTTTGTTTCTTTAACTGGGATAACAGCACAACAGAATTCGTATTTGTAGTGATGAAGAATCCTGAGCAAATATTATCTTATCTTGCATCATTTGATATCGTCTTTATTTTAATCATTTTTTAATTTAATTTTGTCGACATCCTAGTGAAAACCAGATCCAAATAGATGGTCAGACGTACTGTGCCTTGAAGATATTTGAGACAGAGATCCATCCCTCTACGTACAAGTCTAGCCATAGCAACAACAGTGTCAAAGAGGGACTCAGTCTCTATGGTAAGGAAGAATAAACATCAAAGGCATAAGGAACATTCTAGTGATAGGTGAAAGAAGAAATATTTCAAGAATTGACAATTAGGGTACTATTGACATTGAGGATTAAACTCATGGGTGCCTGGCAAAATAGTTTCTTGTTTCTGATAACATTTCTATCTGTGCTCTTCCATGCTAACATTATTGCAGTTTTGGTTCCTGTCCTTATTGGTTGTAGGACAATTATTTGCTACTTTTATCTGTCAAGATTTCAATTCTGATATCAATACATAAAGTAAAGCAAACAAATTTGGAGACTGAATGTTGAATTGATAAAGATTACTTAATAATTGATTTCAGATTCATTACTGTCAAACATTATTTTTTGTTTTGTTGTACAATGTTAAAAGTAAATTTTCCTCAAGATACAATGCCAGACAATTTCTTTTAAAGGTCAACAGTCTTTATGGTGTTCTGTTACTTGATCTTTTTAGGTATACTTAACCGATGTAAGTCTCCAATTGGAAGTAGGATGTTACGGTAAATAAACAAAAATTCAGATCTTGGTCACAAGAGTTATCTGTAGAGACAATTGTCAGTTGTAATTGTTTGAATCATCTATTGTTGGTTTGTTTTTGCTCTTGCAATATTTTATTTTGATTTTTGCTACTTTTTTATTGTGTAGCTATATTATGTTTTGAATGTATTGCTTTAGTCTCAAATTTATTCTGTTATCATCAATTTCATAATCGACGCATCAAAGATACTCAATACATTTTTGATTGGACAAAATTCTTGAAAATAATGATATGAGATAAATAATGTGTTTTATCATTTCAGGAAAATAAGAATCGTTGTAATGATCCTTTGTCCTTTTTTTGCAAGCCATTTATGATTATATTTATTCTTCAACTCACAAATGTAAACAGCGTACAAGAAGAAGAAGAAATAAATATAATTTAGTCATGATCCTAATTTCTGTGTAACTAACATGAAATGTGACATCTTTCCAGGGATTGGTTTTTGAGGCCCCTGAGGAATGCAGTGCCGTTGAAGCAGAGACACGAGGGCGTGGCGTTTTTCATGTCGTCCCAAAACATGGAAGCGGTGCAATGTCTGTCGGGCTGCCTCAAACACATCAAGTACATCCCTGTACGTAACTAGTAGCACAGGCAAACTTCATGTACAGCTTGAATCAGTTATTTATTATATGTAATTGATTAGTTGACTGATTGTTCTTATCTTAAAGTATTGAGAAACATTTTCAAAATTGAAAGAGTTAAAGATTAATTGAGATTAAATCAAATAGATATGAATGAGTTGAAGACAATTAAAAAAACGATACTTTACATAGATACAAATCTTTTTGCAGAGCACTGCTCAAATTTATGAAACAAGAACTTTTTGTACTGGTTTTATCAATATGTTTTTGTTGTTGATGAATCTCTCTTTTGAGCAGCTAAGAAACAACATTTACCCTAACCTTTCCATTACCAATACAGAAAATCTTATTGCGGATGTCAAAAGCGCAGGCTACAATTGGAGACTGGGTTGCCTTGTATAAGGTAAGAGTGTAGGTTGCTGATTTCGGTAGCATATGCGCCTTGAGCTGTGACTTCATGGGACGAGCGCTTTATAAATAAATTTCATTACTATTATTATTATGTCAAACTTGTACAACAAAGTGTAAACCAAATTATCAGTCATACCTCATAACACTTTTGACCAGTTTAGTTTGTATTATTTCTAGTGCCATTTTGATTTCAATCTACTAGTTTTACTTACTTTTTTACTTCTCTAGTTGACCAGCTTTAACTGCTTATTAGGATACTTATTTTATAGGTTTTTCATTCGCAGTATCAAATTCTGAACACACGTATCTTATTCATTTCTTTTGCAGACCCTGTACCATGCTGTGTACATCGGAGACATTGCTAAGACTCAGCCCGGTAACATTGAGATCTTCAGAAAGGTAAACCATGCAGTTGTTGAAGTCATTTGTATTCCCCTTAATATAAGTAGTATGAGAATGTAGAACATATCAAATGGAACAAGCACAAAATAAGGACAAGTAAGAATAAGGTAGAAATAATGAGCAGTGCCAATAATAGTTGAAATGAGTGTTTAGTAAAAACAAACGAGATCATTTTGTCAATAAAAGAACTCCATTTTCTTTCAGATCAAGACTGCTTTTACTGAAGACTTGCACAAGTGTGTCAATCTAATTAGCAAAACAGTAAGTCATTCTTTTATCTTTTTATCCTTTTGGTGTTGGATATAAATCTTTCATCACAAGTCTCTGCCACTTACTGTCTATGCGTTGTTCTTTGAATAACTTTTTTTTTAAAGAAATAATTTGCACCTTTTACTTTCAATCAAGGAAAAAAGGATATTAAGGGACATCTTTATTTTGACTCAGATATTGTGATCAACAGAATTGGACACTGTACGTTTCTCAGTTATTTTCCCATTATTTCTCTGTCTTTGAATTTGAGAAATGCTAATTTTTATTTTTCAGATCGATTTTGAGGAGTCCAAAATCAAAAAGCGATTTGTTGTCCTGCCACACATTGACAACAACCTGGATGAAAGTAAGAACACGTTGAGGATTATTTCCTTTTCATCATTGTTCCATTGAAATTGTTTAGATTCCTGATGGTTATCGTTATCAAATTTAATTAGAAAACTAAATATTTTCAATTCTTAATGTTATCAAATCATATCAGAGAACAATAATTGAGATTTTTTCCTTCATTTTTTCACCCTATTATTTTCAAAGAAAGAAAGATTGATAAAGAAATCTGTTGTTTTGTTACTATTTGTATGTATTTTCAATCCCCAGAGAAGCGCATGTTCAATGGTCTTCCTGACTTGATGAGTGAAGTAGCCAGACAAGAAATAGAAGGCTTGAGCTCGGATATCAAAGAATGTGTTGTCAGTTACTTGCCAGAGGTACAGTGGGGTTAGTTCAGTAAAGTAACATCTTTTATTTTAATAAGCATTTCCATGTGTGTCTGTTTTATTTACTGTAGTTGTAAACAATTTTTGTATTTTTTTGAAATGCAGAATTGAATCTATTATTCACACAACCATGAATTTGATAACTTTTCGTTTCAGATTGGTTATTTGTTGGTCATTGAGAAACCTGAAGGAACATCAGCTGATGTCGATCATACAATGGAGGGGTTGCAATTTATGGTTCGTTTCAAATTTACGATTGTTGGTTGGGGTTTTGTTTCTTTGGAAAGGTATATCAATAATATAATGGGAAATAAAAGATTTGCCTTGTTTGCTTTCAAATATTATTTTCTTTCTGTGTGTATTTGTCTATCTTATTCTTATTGTTTTTAAAGAGAAGGTTGACTAAAAGTATTTATTCAATGATAGATCTATTTCAATATTCTAGACATAACCTTTTTTTTATATCCTGTTTTCAGTTTGCATCCAATGATCAGCTGTTCTATAAGTCAGCAAAAACTTTAGGTGAGTTTGGTAACAATTTTCATTCATTTAGACAAAAGGAAGGTCAATTTGTTTTATTTGTACCATTTTGTGAAGATGGTTTAGGCAAGATATATTCTAAAAACCCTTCAAACAACACTACAAACACTAACATTAGAGAAATACATTGACATTAATGGAATGTTTTTGGTGATAATGACTTTGTGGATTTTTATGCTTATTTCAGAACTTGACGATATTCTTGGTGATACGCAACTTGAAATTATAGGTAAGCATACCATAGATGATCTTTAAAAACAGAAGTGGATTTTGAACCCCTTATTCTTTTATAACCAGAAATTAGCATGTAGGTACAAGAATTGTTGTTGATTTTCTTTACCTACAAGCAGACTAACACTGGCATATATACGTCTGAGGATTGGCCCAAAACAAACAAACAAACATGTACAACAACAATAACAAAAATAACATTTTTAAAGATAAATATAATTTTGATTTGCACATATGTTTTGAAATGGAAAGAAATTAAATATCGTTCTAAACTGATGGGAACATTTTTTTTAAACTCCATTTTTCCAGATATTGAGCTGAAGACTATGCACCGCCTTCAAACCACCATTTTGGAGAATACGTCCGTCATGCTTAGTATCATGGACCTGGCAGCACAGCTGGACTGGTAGGGATTGCCATAGTGGATTGGGTTTGGACGATAAAGACCATCGAGATAAACTCTTAATCATCAGTAGTCTACTCGCTAGATATACGTTCACTCTGAAATTAGATCATCTCAATTGTAACAACCAAAAACTATGAACAACACCCAAGTTTGATTCAGCATGGGTAGGATATATCAATGTGTATTACATAACCCGAAAGAAGTGTTTTAAAGGAGAATTAATGTATTTTAAGGCAAACTTTGACAATAAAAAAGAGTGAGAGATGGATTCTATACTCACCTATAATGATTACTCTACCATGTATTATTATATTACAACTTTGTTTTTCATTTTTGTTTGTGATCACAATTCACACTTCACTCATTGTTAGCCTCACAATGTGATATGATATTGTGTTGATTTGTGTTTGGATCTTTTTATCAAATTGGTTTTCATTGCAAACAACTATACTGAATATTGGCAATTGCTAACTTACATACGAATCTTTTTTCTACAGTTTGATGTCATTAGCAATATGTGCTAAAGAATTTGGTTACGTCCAGCCAGAGTTGATTCAAGAAAACGTCATCAGTGTTAAAGCTGGCAGGTAAGTCCAGTGGGAAAGAAAATGACTTGGTCCCCGTAATGTATTTAGATTCTCTATACTTGATTGGAAATGCAAATTCTGCTATAGAGTGATTTATTGTAGGGCACCGTTGTCTAGAGGAAACAAACTTGCCCGCCACACAGATGTCCGTGGTTTGAATTCCAGTACTGGTGAGTTTATATGGCTTGTCATTGCTGTGTTGATTCAAGTCAGCCTCATATGACCTATCTGTGTTGAAAAGGGGTGTAAAACTAAAAACTTTGAAACTTTTATGTATTCTAGTTGTAGTCTTGAACAAATTATAACAAAAACCAGCACAAACTACATACAAAGCTAAAGAAAATGTAATCGAGCAAAATTGTAATTTACCAGTATAGTGTTTTGGTTGTTTCTTTTACATCCCTTCCCCCAGTCACTTGTGTAGTTATCACGTTATTGAAAATGACTGTACTTTGACATCCACAGACACCCTTTGCAAGAGCTTTGTTGCAATATGTTTGTACCCAATGACATCAAAATGGGAGGCAGAAACAGTAAGATCAAGATGATCACTGGACCGAATGCGTGTGGGAAAAGTGTCTACCTCAAACAAGTAAGATTTTTGGTATTGATGAAGAGTAGTGTAAATTTGTTAATTTTTTACGGAACTTTGTACATATTGATTGGGTCATTTTCAACTAAATCTTTTTGTTCAAAGAAAATATCCAGCTGAATGGATGCTTTGTACCTATTTCTCAATGGAACTGAATGAAGGAAACAGTATTTGTTCTAAATGCGCTTAACTGATCTGATGTAATGAAAGAATGGATTGGTCTGCTGGGAGATGAATTTAGTATTGATACGTGCCTAGCATGGCGATGACTGTGAATAAGCACCAAAACATTTTAGTACATATTTATCTATAAATCTCTATGGCTCTGGGTGAGGGACTTACTATTCTTTTACGACTCTCGATCAGGTTGCCCTGATAGTGTACATGGCACACATTGGGAGTTTTGTGCCTGCAGAGGCGGCCACCATTGGTCCATGTGACGGCATCTTCTCTCGTCTGAAATCTACGGAGAGTGTCAGCAATCGGATGTCCACCTTCATGCAGGACCTGAGTCAGGTCTCGCAGTCGCTGCGGTCAGCCTCGGCCAGTTCTCTGGTCATCCTGGATGAGTTTGGCAAAGGGACGGAGTCGGTAAGAAGGGACCTTACTGCACCATAGCCATAGAAACTATAAAATCTATATAATATATTTTCAATTTCAATATTTTAAAAGTAAAATATATCTTTTCTTTCTCGTTTACCTTTGATACTTATCGGTGTTGGGTTTGGTTTATTCTATTATGAGTGTCAAGTTTTTGCTTTGTTATTCTTTGCCTTATAGCACTTTTTCAGTGTCGGTACTTATTATTGATATGAGTACGAGAGTGTACAGTTGTAGAATATGCATAAAGAAAAGAAAATACTGGCTGGGCTGAATATCAATTTGATATGAAAGTCACAAGTGTTATGGATGTAATAGATTTGAATTTGAATGTCCATGTAATGATGCTGTCACTTACATAGATTTGAATTTGAATGTCCATGTAATGATGCTGTCACTTACACACTTAGTTGATAGTATTGTATTTGAATGTCCATGTAATGATGCTGTCACTTACACACTTAGTTGATATTATTGTAATAATCATAATTCATTTTTTGATTTGTGAAAGTGCCTTAAAGCAGAGTGCATGAATGTATAAACACTGTATAATTCCCAGATTGGATCAATAAAGGATATCTTATCTTATCTTATCTTATATCTGTACGCTTTCCCCAGACGGATGGCCTGTCTTTGTTAACAGCAGTGACCAAGTACTGGATTCAGAGACAGCCCGACTGTCCTTTCCTCCTCGTCTCCACCCATTTCCACAGCATCCTACAGCAAAGGCTTCTACCCAGCACTCCCATGGTGCAGTACTTGGTGAGAGGACGGTAACAAGATAAAGGATAGCATTAACATTGACATTGACATAGCATTGATCAGACAGGCGGGTATATACTAGACTCAGGTCTCATTATGTAGTCATGAAAACAGTGAAAGAGAGAAAAAGAACATAGCATTTATCCAGTCATCACCATGTTCTACACGCTAACAATACTACATTTATCCCACCAGTAGGCCAATTCATCCTGATTCTATCTATTCCAGACAGGCTTATAGCTTATAGCTTTTGCACCTGAGTGAAGTGAGGAAATACTTTTGATAAGTCTTTCCCAAGGACTCAACCTTAGGTCTGAGAGGCCAGGATTTGAATCTGGGCCCTCTCAATTTTGAGTAAATTGCTTCATGGATAAGCACTATGTAAAAGCTATCATTTTATTTATTTATAAACTCCTCTTCATTATGTTAAAACTTTCCAAAAATCTGAAAAGAGAAAAGAAAGGAATTGAGGTATGTCTAAATTGACTGATGTTGTGATTGCGTTCCCCACAGACGTTTGACACGCTGGCCAATGAGGAGGAGCTTGTGTTTCTGTACCAGTTGATCCCTGGCTACGCCAGCTCCAGCTACGCTTGTAAATGTGCTGGCCAGGTCGGCCTTCCTCCACAGCTGGTGCGACGGGGCCAACAGGTGGGACTAGGAAATAAATGATAATAATGATGATAATGATAATGATGATGAAATGATAATAAGATAAAAATGATAATAATAATATTCATAATAGTTATTATTATTTATTGTCCAATAAAGAAAATTTGGCGTTTGGTTATAATACTTAACAAAAGAATTTTTAAGAAAAAGAAGAAGCTGATGATGAGGATGATGATGATGATGATGAGGATGATGATGATGATGATTCAGAAGAAGTAGAAATTAAAAGTTGTTTTACCATCAGTTTTGTCACCTATGGTTTGTGAGATTACGTGTTTAGGTAGCTTCTATTTTTGGCTCTGATATTTTAGACTAAAGCAATAAGAACATGGTGGTGACTTGTGGAAAGGTGTTTTTATCTACATACGCTTTACTTTTGTCCCATTTGAGGTGTCGGATTTGTTGTGTCAGTACAAGACGGTGCCTCCAGAAGACAGCCCCCAGTCTGTGACTCAAAGACATAGGTGAGTGAGTGACCATAGCCTTCAGTTTGGGGATTACTGAGTTCTATACCTGACGCAGAAAGATATGATAAATGATAATAAAATGCATCTATATTGCGCATTCCATAAACAAATCAAAATCAATGATAGCATCAAATGATAGAACCTATAATATTATTTAGGTTGAAGAAAAGGTATATGATTATAATTATAGGGGACAATTTTCAAATTAAGATTGAATTCATATTTTTCTGAATAACTCATTTCATTTTGTTCACTACAGGCATGAGAGGATTGTTGACAAATTCCTGGATTTGAACCTTGGACTAGACGATGTTGGGAACTTTTTGAAAGAGGGTGTCCTGAAGCTATGTGAAGACACGACTAATACGGTTGGGAATGAAACACTGGCCAAAGATGGGAATGGGGCCAAAGGAACTGCCAACCAGTCAAAGAAAGAATCTCACAACAATCAAATCACTCACAACAAGCGAATCATTCATCGCGACAATCAAATCACTCACAACGATCAAATCATTCACAGCAATCAAATCACTCACAAAGATAAAGCCAATGCATCAGGCTCTAATGAAGAGAATTTCCAACCACAGAGAGTTGCCAAATCAGATCTTGTTAGATTTGAATCCCAAGAGAATGAAAATACTAAATCACTAGCAAAGAGGAATGATTTTACAACACCGTTGTTATGCCCGGCAGGAGATGCCTCTCATACTCTACCACAAAGTAAAAAACTGTTCAGAATTGAATCAGACTCTGATCAAATATCACAGGAAAAGGCCGTGAAAGGAACTTGTCACAACACCCCTCAACCACGCTATGATTGTACAAACAGTAAATCATTAACCGAACAGAACGTATTGCCAAAGAATGGAGGGAGGGGGTTGAATACAGATAAATTAACTAGAGAAAATTCTTCAGTGAGAGACAATAGCATCAAACCCTTGAAACCTGTTGAGAAAAGAAACCCCCTCTTTGATTATCTATCAAATAAACGGAACGAAACTCTAAGAAAAAGTAATTTTCCTGTCCAACAATCTCATCCTCCGTTTGCAACTCCTAGCAGTTCCAGTCTGGTAAGGAATGAAGTGTATTCTAAATCACTCGGACTCGTAGCCGGTACCAAGCGGAAGATGGAAAGTCTTCATCAAATAACAAACACAAAAATCAAGCATGAGATGTTATTTAACCCGCCAACCCCTTGTTTGGGTGTCTCTACCAATGGCAGTAAGACAGCAGCATCAGGTCCCCTCACTAAGCCTGTATCGTCCTCTTCCTGTACCACCAGGCACGACAGTACGACAACCACCCCGACAGACACGGAGGATGCCAAGGCGAGGAAACGGTCCAGAGAAATATTCAGGAGCTTACCCTGCAATCAACCAGACCTTTTGGCAATTAAATTCAACATTAAAAATCAAGCGTTGGCCAGTCGTCAGTTCGGTAATGGCAAATACCCACAGGATACGCAATCGCAAGTCAAAATGTGTTCCCCTGTCTCCTCTGGGTTTCCGAAAGGCCTGCGATCAACGTCCGCATCGAGTGGTATCGAGGCCAAAAGTAGCTCTAGAGGAGAAAGCTCTGACACTCGTTCCAGTGGAGTGACATCCCCTAAAGGGGAAATCAAGAGGGAATATAATTCACCCGATGATTATTCCTCAACTTCTTGATGGTAGGTATATATTGTATATTATACCCTAATCTTATTCTCTGGTAGGGGTGGGAAAATCTTCTTTTGGTATAACACATGACGTTACTTTCCAATATCCTTGACAAAACTAGTGGATGTACTAGGGGTGGTCTAATTGATTGAATTAGTTTGTAATCAAATTGATGTAGTGAAAGTAAATTGCCTTGTGCACAAATCAAAGGCCTGGCATTGGTCTTGCGGTCCTTTGGGAGATCCTGAAATTGAACCACGCTTGAGCTGCAGTTTTGTAAGGTGGTGTGTTTACGTCCTATCGCAAAGAGAGTATATAATTATAATAACAGAGATGCTGCCTGTTTAATACTGTAGTTAAAACGGGGTTAAACAAAAATCTTTCAATTTGTAAAGAGTTGGCCTGCTGGGGGATAAATATTGTCAAGTCTATCAACCTCATTGTATACAGAGGATACAGACTATTAACCCATCTTTATAATGATTTCCCCTCAAATAATCTTATTGTAACTATAGATTTAAGTTCTTGTCTGATTAAAACCAATGTTATACTTTTTTTCCAAAAAAGAGATGACCTTCTAAATTTGTCATCGCATTCTCTTTACTTTTCCTGTAACTGTAACAAACAAAATAAAACAACTACTATTATTATTCAGTATTATCTTGGCACTATCTATTTTAATCACTCCTAAGATAACATATCTATATCTCTGCACTATGCAGTTGTGAACGATGATTAATTGACAAAATAGGTTATCCACACTATTGTTTATTTAGATTCATTAACACAAGTCTTAGAGTGGGAATATATTACCCATATCAGTTTCTAATAAACAAATGTTTAAAAGTTTGCCTGTTATCACCTGAAGAGGCAACCACCCAACCTCCTTGTATCCCTATCTCCATCAACCCTGGTGGGATTACAGTATAATGTTAGTATCATCATAATCATGGTTCTGTCTGTATCTGTATTATTATTATTATTATACTCAGGGTAGGCTCACTTCTGAGTCTGAGCATTGGTGTCCGAGGGTGGTGGGTATTTTGGCCAACAGTAATAGTTGTCGAATGTCGAATATTCACTTTAAAATGGCCTAATGGTTTCTTCATTGGTACCCACATAGTGGTAGTGGTAGTGTAGCCTATATATATTATGTAAATGTATTTTTGAATTCGTCTTCCTTGTATAATTTGTGTAACTATATATATCTATAGCTCCCCTTGGGTTGAG
>JAULCB010248534.1:0-12571 GCA_032358575.1 Dendronotus rufus
CTCTCTCTCTCTCTCTCTCTCTCTCTCTCTCTCTCTCTATCTATCTATCTATCTATCTATCTATCTCTCTCTCTCTCCCCCCTTCTCTGATTAACCTGGTTTGAGGGGGGAAATAACAGATGCGGCGTCGGTGTGTCCTTGGGTAAGGCACTTAATCGTCATATGTCCAACTCAACTTCGGTGTCACCTGCAGTGACGGATCGCGTTCGAAGTGTCGACGCGCTTTCAACAGCTATCCGCACACTGTAATAACAAAGTAGTAATGCTTAAGTCGAGATTTAAAAAAACACCAACCATCGAACGATGTCTTATAGATGGGACCTTTTTATCCAATCTGATATGGGTTTGTTTCCAGTTCCAGTGTTTTTATCATTTCATCATGAGAAATCTTCAATAGAACAGAAATCTTCACCAGAGAAGAAAGTTCGCCAGAAAAATCTTCAAATGGTAATGATGCAGCAGCTTCAGAATCTGCCTGGTTTTCCAAAATTCCACAGATCTTATCGTTGCATTATGTTTGCAAGGTGTGAGATATTATGCTCTCAAGAAACGGGTGCTGTAACGACTTTAACTGATTAACCGGATTTGGAAAAAGCGGTTCATTGCCCAGCTTAACTGGAGATGGGGTAATCTGGTAAACTAGGTGATCTCATCACTGTATTGTGGAACTCTTTCTAAATAGAGGGTTACAATTCGTTAGTTGCTAAATATACTCGTCACGTGATGATACAGCGACAGCGACTAAAACGACAGTAGAATAGAAACGATAAAAGTAACAGATAAGCCAGCATAAGCCTTTCCTGTTGATGGGTGAAGAGATCGTTTGCACCAGTTCTTATTAACTCGTTTACTCATTTATTTTTTCAGCAACAATGGCAGTCGTAAAGCTGTGTCAAGTGTTTCTTCTTATGGTTGCCTTATATTTTTCTTCAGTGGATGCATGTGGTGGAATTACACATATTGAAATCAGTGAGTTTCTAACTTTAGAATTAATTAAGATTTATTTTAACTTCCTTCATGAGTTATTTAGATAGGTGTTCTTACTACTTGGTCAAGGCAGGGTATCAACATATGTGTGTAGCTTTGTGGCCAGGCTGTATGCTTGGAGATCAAAGGCCCAGGCTCGAATCGTGTGAGTTGAATCCTTGAAAGGCTCATTTCACGAATTTGTGTCTCTTCACTCAAGTGAAAATGAGTATTTGGCTAAAGACAAAGAAAAGAAAAATCATTTCAGAGCAAAAGCATCATAACAGCAAGCTTTAATGAAAGAGATAGTTTTGGAACAAATTAAGCTGCTGTGGAATAAAGGATATAAAGTTGTGTAAAATGTTGTGTCTTTCCATTAGTTTTTATAAAATAAACAAGCAAAGGCTGCTAGAAGCTGAAGAGTAAATCAAAACAGGTGGGGGAAATGGAAGAGCTTCTGTAAAGGACGAGACGGTAAAAAAATGGACATTTCGGGTACAAATAACACTAAACACGAAGAGTACTCGAGTCAATACAACTATCGTGTTAATACAACTATCGACTCCAGTGCTCTTCGTGTTTAGTGTTTTTGTCTGTTTTCTGTTCAGAAAGGGGTAACCTGAAACGTCCATTGTTTTACTGTCTTGTCCTTTACAGAAGCTCTTCCATTTTCACCACCTGCTTTGATTTCTTCCATTAGAAATAAACCTGGGACCCCTCAATCTTTGAATATATTAGAATTTCCTTTTCTTTCTTTCTTTCTTTTTTTATTTATTGTTTGCCTTTTATAACTTATGGTGTCAGGTTATTATAATGAATGTGCAAACTTCCTCCACCATTTTCTATCATTGCCTCTTTTCTTTGCATGAATGTATCAATGGTTTCTCAAATATTTTCTTTCCACATCTGTCTAGGTCTGCCTCTCAGTTGTTTACCCTGTTGCTTACACTCAAATATTTTCTTGGGAATTCTTCTATCCTCCATCCTGTTTACATGGCCAAACCATCTTAACTGATTTTGTTCTATTCTGTGCTCTTTGGGTTATCTCCTGATTTTGAATTTCCTACTGTTGGATGTATATGATTCACACATCGTATTTTAATGAAGGTAGTGTCAACTGTCACAGAGTACATAATTGCCACAGAGTTGATTTAATGGACATTGCATCAATTGACTCTGTGGCAATTATACTTGCTTTAAATTGACTCTGTGGCAATTATGGTCACAGAGGTACTCTGTGACAATTGACGCTACCTTTAATGAAAGAGTTGCATCTGCTGTATCATGTAAATCCATTAATTCATTAACATTAACATAGTAATTATTTACATATGCATGATGTACAATTTGGAATTATCTGTGCAGAGTTGCTGCCTTAACACATAAGGATGCTTCAGAGAGAAAATGTTTTTATGGAAGAGGCAAAAAAACAATACATTTAATATCTTCACTTCTACTGCTCTGACATTTTCAAAGTTTCAAAGTGATCTATATCATCTTTGTTTTAAAAAGTAAAGCTACCAGTACCAAATAGAAAAATTTTATTTTTGGCTCAAGTACTCATCAAGGGGAAACCCCCGATTTGACCCAATTACTGATATATATATATATATTATGTGTCATTATGTGTTAAGAAAGCAGAAGGTCATTCAGTACATTGTGTCTTTGTGACTTTCCCTTACTTTGAACTTTGTATTGATCAGCTAATTTACATTATGATTTAATTGCTTCATTACATACTAACAAGCTAAGTCATTGTTTTCTGTGTGTGTGTTTCAGGTTATAGAGCTTTGAATAATTATGAAGACATACGCAACCACACCAATTATGACACAGTGAGTAAGGCAGTATAACATATTGTAATCACAAATGTAAGAGACCTATGCTTGGTGTTACTATGACCTTTGCTCCTAAGTTATTCATGTCTCCAGGTAAAGGTAATTAACCCAAGCCCCCCCCCCCCCCCTTCTATTAGCTATACAGGTTGAAGGTCATTTTTGCATAATTATGCATATGAGATTATGTCATCGTGACAAGCATTTGCATTATTCATGACATCGTTAGAACCAATATGATTTTGTTCCTGTTTTAAGTATTGATTCATCATGAGCCTTTTTAGTTCTTAGATGGGCCTCCTTTTTGATGTCTCACAACATCAAATATTGAAATATTGAATTACAACAAAATGATAGGTATCATCATATAATATTATGTATTCTGTCTTCTAACATCTCGTCCGATTACTTTAAAATAAACAAATATACACACTCACACACACACACAAACACAAGCAAACATACATACACAAAAACACACTCACATACACACACACACACACACACACACACACACACACACTCACACATACATACACACACACATACACACACACAAACACAAGCAAACATACATACACAAAAACACACTCACATACACACACACACACACATACACACATACACATACATACACACACACACACATACACACATACAAGCAAACATACATACACAAAAACACACTCACATACACAAACACACTCACACACACATTCACACAAACACAAGCAAACATACATACACAAAAACACACTCACATACACACACATACACACACACACACACACACTCACATACACACACACACACACACACTCACATACACACACACATACACACACACACACACACATACACACACACACACACACACACACACACACACACACACACAAAGTGAGAATAACTTGATACTTAAATCTATAAAGGGAAAGAGATAATAAGAGATAGACAGATTTTTAGTTTTAAATTTGTTTTATAGTTTTGATTTTTGAATTGATTGGAAAGAATCTTTATCATAATTTGTCTTATTTTTCAAAACTATCTTTTCAGATAATCAGGCAAAACCAAGATGCTTTGGAAGCAGGAAGCTCATACCCTGACTCTTTTTATTCAGATATTTGTTTTGATGGTAAAATGAAACTTCTTAGAATATGTTGGTATGATTAGATAAGGCTATTATACTGCTATTTAATTTGTGAAAATTCTTTACAGACACACAAAGATAATAAACGATAACCATCCCCCCTGCATAAATTTTCTTTTGGAGACATCTTTTGTTTGTTTTGTTGCTCTTATACTAGTATTGTTATTCATTAATCGATTGAATGCTATCATTAAGCCACAAGTTTGGTCTTGTGTATGCCATGCGTTAATAGCATGTAAAATTAGAGACACCATAAAAACTGGTACAGAATTCTGACAGTCGTTTTATTTTCTTTCTCCTATAAAATTTACAAACTGCACTTTTATGTTCAAAGATTGATAGCAATGATAATTTTCCTGGTTATCTCATTTTATCTTTTTATGTTCCACCTTCCTCCTTTAGGCCTTTACCACAACATCTCTGAAGACACGCATTGGACTCCATTTATCAATGCCTCCGTCAACTACATTAGGAAACACTATCCCAAACCATGGACTATGGTATGTACCATTTTTCAGAAATGCGGTTGAGCATGCATGCAAAGAACACGCGTAAAATAAATTGACAGGGGGAATATAGAACACATTCATTAGCCCCAATAGTGGTTTCCCTATTATCAATTTCTAATCTAATCATTCATTTTAAAATATATGTAAACAATTGTTAGTGCTTTGTTTGAAATTATAATTATGTTATCTAATGACACCGGACATACTAGTACTAGGTTCACACAAAACAATGATCAGATTAATTTGAATATTATCTGTCTCTTGAATACATAAACCTCTTTTCATTTAGTAAGTAATTGACCGTTTATAGCTTTCTATGTCAGGTGTCATTAGAGAACATAATTATAATTTCATCCAAATCCTGTTTGAGTTTGTTCACTGAATGGAGTTCCTTTGTTGCCCCACTTTATCGAGATAGGGAGAGAGACAGAGAGATAGAAAACTTGGGTTGTCTAATTACGGTAATTTAATTTCTTTATCTGACACTTTTCCTTGTTTCACCCAGCATGACCAAAAGTTGATTGCTTTCCTGATGGGAGTTGTTTCCCATTCAGTGGCTGACATCTCATGGCACTCCCTGGGGATTCCCCAAGGCTTTCTCAGTACAATGGCGACGGTAAATCGACAGAAATGTTTTAGATGCTTCATGTAAAGTAATTGTTTTTAATTTTTTCCTCTTCATTTTTTGGTTTTGCTTGATGATTCTTTTATACTGTTTCCTAACTAACTGTAATGTGCAATCAATTTTTCTGTCTAAATTATGGTTTATAGTCTACATCTCCTTAATCATATTTATTTTCACATTTAAGATTTGGAAAAGAAGCCAGAGTTACTACGAGAAAATGTAAACAATTTATGGGTTTTCAGATTATAAGGTATGATTGATACCTTTTGGTGGTCTATCTAGTTCTAAGGAAATTTTCACCCACCAAACTATTCTTTAGAACTCGTCATCTGATGTTGTTTAAAACTCATACAGTAGAATGATGACCTGCTTGTCAACAGTTCCTGATCTAAAGAAATCCCTGCAATGCTGTATGAAATGGATAATAAAGAGAGAGAGAAAATAAGTTAAAGACCTGTGGCATAGTTTTTAGGATTTGTTTCAAGCCTTAACTGTTATGACGACTTATTTTATTTTCAGACAAACTACCACAATGATTACTCAGCAGCCCACAGTGATGGAGATTTGGGTACGTAAAAGAAAAAAGAAGAAGTATTCCTTATGATATATACTCGTTTTCAATGTGTTCTCTTTACACAAACAATCTTCCCCTGTTTCTTATCTTTTAACTGAAACTATCAACTTACTTTTTCAGCGCTGATATGACCCTCAAAGTCGAAGTGTCGTAAAATGTCAAGCAAACAAAGATTCAATGGTCGTTTTTATATTGAAGCTTCACAAATATATGTTAAAAGATAATTTCTCTCTTAATTTTCAGGAGGAGATGTGATGAATCTATTTCAGCTGAATCTAACCTACAGCGACATGGTTGGAGAATGGTATGTACTCTACTACAATTCTAAGTAGACCCTTTGGTAGTGCCAGTATCTCTGAGAGAACTTTTATTTTGATAGCTTGTTTGGAAAATAGATTACAGCAGGGAGAGGGCTGGGTAATTTGATTATCATTATATGTTTTGTTATTTTCAATGTGAATGATACTGTTATGAATATATTATGGCCGTGTTTAGGGGACACGAATCTTCGCTTCCCCTATCATATCTGGCTCAAATGATTATATATGATGCAGAAATGGTTAAAGTATTTCGTCAGCTAGATTTCTGAAAAGGATATTTCCAACAAAAACCCTTTGTTGGCTAGATAATTTGTTGCATATTTCCAACAAAAACCCTTTAAAAACGGCCGTGGTTAGGGGACACGAATCTTCGCTTCCCCTATCATAGCGAAAATTTGTGTCCCCTATCATAGGGAATATTTGTGTCCCCTATCATAGCGAAGATTTGTGTCCCCTATCCACTTTGTATATTATTAGTGTATGTAAATCAAATTGTGACCCTAACCCTAACCCTAACCCTAACCCTGACCCTAACCGACTAATCAGTCTATTTGACGTATTCCAATTCATGTAGGTGGATCCCTACCACTGATCTGAAGAACATTTATCGAGAAATGTACGGCCGAGACAAAATCAATGAGACAGTGATCGAAGCGTGCGGCCAGCTGATGTACTTAGCCAAGTAAGTCGATTCAAAACTTCTTTCTTGTCATTTCTATTATTCACGACCTTTTCAAAACTTCTTTATGAGTATTTGGCTTTGAGAGAATTCCCTATTTAGCACTTGATGCCAGTGATTGATTTGTTATTTCTATTTTAGGGGTAGCTATGCTGGAAAGTCTCTACTCTTGAGACGTGATTGAAAGTCTTTTTTTTAAGGCGTATAAAGTTTTCCTATGTTTTATTTTCATCTAAAAAATGCAATGAATAACAATAAACTTACTTTTTTTTCTTGTGTTTCAATTTTCAGACTTGCAGAGAAATTAGCTGTGAAAAAGGTACCCTATTTGTTTCTGTCTGTTTTGTTTCATTAATATTTCTATGAATGGTCCTGATAATGATCTTGGATGTCCTTTAGAAACAGGATTTTCAGTAATAAGTTTTGCATTAATTATAAATTTTGTTGTTGATGGCTTTGTTTTGTGTTTTGTTTTATTTTGTTAAGTTTTTATTTGAATGAAGACTTTGTGGCATCGTTGTGGTCTAGAGGTAATGAGCTTGCTTGCCACTCAGGTGTCCAGTTTGAATCCTGGTAGGAATGGGTTTTTTTTACTTGTCTTTTATTTATGAATTCAAGTCTTATCGGAGATAGACTTTGATAAATAGGTCTCTTGGCTTTCACGTAATTGTTTTATGTTAAAAAGAGCATAACACTACAAGCTTTGAAGTTTTTGTAAAGATAGTTTTATCTTGACATGTGTGATGGTACTTTACAATTAATTGTCAAACAAGTCTTCTGCTATTCATGTTTTTTTTCCCCATCTTGTTTTTCCATGGGGCGTGCAGTACTTCCCGATATCAGCGAGAAAGAGTCCCTTCTTGTTAGACAATCTGTACGACTATTTCCTCGGTGGCATTGAAGACATGGCTGTATGGACGAGACGGATCTGGAAACACGTGTCCTACACCATTGAGAATGGGCAAGGGTAAGGACAGCTATCTGGTAACGTAGTCGATATCTTACTACTGATCTTAGATGGACTCGGAGGAGAGAAACAAATGCTGATCCCAATTTGAATATGGTATGCTACAGATCAGTACAGCGATTTGCACAGAAAAACAATTTTATCAAGGTTTGTCTTCAGACCCAAAACTCCAGATACTTTATATTTCATTCAGATTGGTTCCAGTCCTTTGGATTCAATTCTTTTTTCTTTTGATTCTCTGTGCTGTCAAAAACAAAAGCTTCGAAAAGTGTGTTGATTAATCCAATCCTCTATAGTACCCACAATCACAATTGTTTTTCTGCAGGGACTGTGACATGCCACACAACCCGCTCTATATCCGTTGTGACAAGGCGAGGGGGGTCGGTGCCCAGACAGCGGGGAGAGGCTCAGCAAATGGACGAGCTCTTTACAAGCGACCAAACCTCATGGGTTCTCGACTGTCTGATATTATTGTGAAGAGACATGGGAGAGGAGGCATTTCACTGAAACCTGGGCCAAGACTCTTGGTACGATGAGAATACATGGGATAGAATTGAATGGATTAATTGTGTGAAGCATAGATAGAAGTTTGGTGAACAGTATAGGGGTTGCTGGACAAGAAGGGTTGGTGAATGGCTGATTTTGGATTGAGAACACCGATGTAATGTTTAAAATTCATTTTTGTTCTTATTGACTGTTAAATTAAAGAAATACACTTGGTTAAGTAAAGGCAAGATATTTGGCAGTTTCAGACATGTATGTGTGCCCTGGTTATAGCACTGATATTCTGTCTTGTCAGGTATAAGATTAAGGAATCTTTAATATATTATCTTATGTCTTCTTATCTTGTATTGTTTTATATATTGTGTACTGTGTATTTATAAGTTTTTTTATTTTTAATCCATATATCCATCAGAAAAAGATTCGAAAGGTAGAAGAAAACTTCAAATCACTTCATTTTGAATCAGAGAAGCAAAAGATTCCGATTCCGCAGCCCAACAGAAATAGAAGATATCCAGATGCCGTTTTTTCAATTTCTTCAAAGTATTCAAAACTTGGAAGGTTAGTTTGATGCATTATAAGTTATATTATTTCAATAAATCGTAAGCCTTTCTCTGTTACAACACTCCCCCAGGGAGGATGCAAGAATAGACCCAACGTGTGCCAACTGCGTGTCGTAAAGGGCGACTAAAGGGTGTTGCTGTCCATGGTTTCCTCTTCTCTTCTTGGTTGCTGTGGCGGCATCTTGTCCCCCACTTGCTTTGTCTTCTGCCATGCTCTCTTTTGTCAATTCTTATCCCTGCCCCAACTCCCTCATGTGTTGTCTGTTGCCCTTTTTAATGAGATGGTTTTGTTTTTTCTGTAAATCATCTCCGTTTCATGTATTGCATTATGTATATAGTGTATGCATTGAATGTATGTATTGCCATGCCATGCCGTGTTAGATATGTTATTATGTCAATGTTATGTACTCTCTTTACACAATCTACTTCTGTTTTTTATCTTTTAACTGGTACTATCGTCTTACTTTTCGGCGCTGTTATGATCCAAGAAGGTCGAAGACCCGTAAAACTCTAAAACAAACAAAATCTGTTTTAACACTCTGGGATGGTTATGATTATACAGAAATTTTGAGGATGGAAAAATTTGTTTTGCCATCCATCGCTCTTTCTCCATACCCAGACAGTTCAATGGATATGTAATAGAAAATCCAGAACTAAGATTCATTTCTTTATAGCAGCAGTTTTGTAGTTTCATTTTCGCTAAATCCTTTCAGAAGTGAATAATGATCCAGTTGATAACACCAACAAAGTTCATTTTCGCTAAATCCTTTCAGAAGTGAATAATCATCCAGTTGATAACACCAACAAAGTTTAACAAATGTCCTTTGTTTATTCTTATGATCACATGACAGCAAAGTACAAAGAGCTCTAGTTGAAATCTTTTAGAAGAAGGAAATTTCAAGATTTTTGAAAACTATGAAATAAAAATAAATTCAACAAAGGTTGTCATAGGCTTGCTAAGGAGCACGACCTGGTCATGGACATGCGGCGCTATGTAAATGGTATTTTTTATTATTATTAATTTAATCATGGGACAATGTTGTTTTTATTATGAGTTTTTGTAGAATTTTACTGATAAAACTTTTGAAGCAGACTTGCTAGTTAACGTGAAAAGTAAGTTGCTTGTCCTTGTTTTCCCTCCAGTGCCTTTGCTGTCGGTGATTTAGACAAAGACGGAAATGACGATATTGTGATTGGAGCACCCGGAATTTATTCTTCCTCTGGTCAGCAGAATGGAATGGTTTTCATCATCTATGGTAATCACAGTCTGTAAAGCCTGGCGTCGATTGATGGCTAATCGACTTGCTTTAATGGATTCATTCCTCCTCACATTTTGACGGACTGTTTTCTAACTTGTGATGTAATTATAATGTACTAGATACAACGGAAGTAGGCCGTGCCTAGAGGCCGTGCCTAGAGGCCATGCCTAGACAACCAAATAGCAGAAAGAGACGATGGTTAAAAAGCAATGATAATTTTGTTTCGAGCTGGCTTTTTTGCATCCATTTTTTGTGCCATCTGACTTTTTACTTTCCTGTCCTTAACTATTTCCAGGTACCGATTATGGCCTCAATGTGTCCCAGTTGGATATCTACAAGGCAGCAGACATCAGGATTCCTGGCCCTGAAAACGAACACAGCGTAAGTATAGATAGCTCATGACACGGGACCCTGTTAATATCTCTAGTCATAATCCTAAAGCGTAACATTGTAGATTGAAATGGTAGCTGCAATTGTAATTTAAATGGCATCTTGTTTGTATTTCTTCACTATTCTATAAGGAAGAAGCATATCCTTTTTATTGTATTCTATGCTAATTGTTTCAGGTCGTTGTTTTCTTTATATTATTACTTTTTGGTGGAATAACGTGGTTTGGATTTTGTTGAAGGATTCTGTTACCTGGCATTGAATATATAATTTTATTCACAGGATGATTTATTTTTAAATGCGATTATTTCTTATCGTATATTACACTATTCACATCCGCTTTACCTGTATCGTTATTTTGACTTTCAGGCCCATACTCAATTTGGATCTTCCCTCGCCATTTTTGACTTTGACAAAGACGGAAAATTAGACATCGCAATTGGAGCACCAAGTTATGGCTCCGAGAATCTGACCTATGTTGTGAGTTAGATTGAATAGCAAAGCGAAGATTTTAGAAACTAAACTGTGCTTCTTTTTTTCTTTTTTTTTCGCAAAGGACATTAAGTGTACCTTTGTTCAGTTTGAACTGTAATTTTGACTTGTTTTTTGGGAGGGTTTTTGTCTTCATAGCAAAACTTTAGGTTTCTATGCTGTGGAATTAGGTGCTATCTTTCTTTGCTTATCTATGTGAATGCATTGATAACTTTGTTTTTAGTAGTTGCATTGTTAATCTTAAGCTATTTTGATATCAAATATTTTTTGAGAGAACAAATCATTAAGGAACGTAGAAAATAGAATAAGAAGTATTGAATTATTATATAAAGATGATTGAAACAGTAATTCGTGATGACAATCGATGATTTTTGTCTAGCTACAATCTTTTAGAATTTGTTTACACTTTGGCATGTCTTTTCAGGGGAAAGTTTACATCTTCTCCGTGCTGGGCAAGAATAAGTTTTCTTTGAGAGGAGAAGTGACTTGTAAGGTAAGAATGTCATTTTAATCCATATCATTGCTGAAATATAGTGTGATTTACTTTTTAAGAATATGCTTCCTTTATATATTAATTCCTCATACGCCATTTATTGTAGTTCATTATTTACATAAGATTTGATTGCTTGAGAAATAACCGGAATACCTCGTATTCTATTCATGACTGTCTTTATGTACTGTCCCTATGTTTTATCATTGTTTTAAAACTTTATTTATTAACCTTGATGATTATTACAAATGTTGTTCCTCCTACAATAGAGGAGCAGAAAGTTTGTTCTTAAATGGTATGGGCATGTATTAAACACAGAAAAGTCTTTGAACTAGAGAGAGAGAGAGAAAGACATAACCCAGAATACTCTCTAGTGTATGAATAGAAGTAGAAAATTAATTGTAACTTTACAACCACAGATTCCATCCACCTATACTTACGTTTTCTTCACTCAGGACATCTATTGCACTCTTGGATCTACACTTGAAACTGGCGACATAAACTCTGACCTTTACCACGACCTGATTGTTGCGTCTGCTTATGCTCCTGGTGGCGGCAACCAAAGAGGTCTGGTTGGGGTGGTCAAAGCTGACCAAAGATATCAAGGTATGCGACTACTGGCAGAGTCTTGGGGGTTTTCCAAAGACAAATAAAGCTAGGACTACTAGTAACTGATAAGACAATCCATTTTTTGAGAATCTTAACTCAAGAGGGTCCACTCTTCTCATTGTATTGATTACATACAACAATGTTCTAGACCTTTCTCTCTCATGTTTACATTGGGAAGTATGATTATACTTCTGAACTTAAGCACAACATTGAGTTTTTTCAACTTTTTGTAAATAAAACTGGGATTAACGAAGCGTTTTTATATAACATTCTTCTTTTGTAGGATTGTTATTACATTGGCTTATCATTCTTGTATCAAACTTGTTAATTCTATTTTCATCAGGCAAACATGGCATGCAAATCCCCATCATGAGCTTTGAGGACGTCATGACTGGTAGCCATGTAAGTACTTACTAATAATACTAGTAAAATAAGGGAAAGTAATCTTAAGGATTTCATAATAATAATAGATGACATATAGCTCTTCACCCCGTTGGATACAGGCTCTAAGCGCTTCACAAACAATCAATTTAAAAGTACTACAAGGGAACAATTACATTTATCAACATCTATCTATATAAGACAGTAGGATTTCGACACTCAAAGTCGAATGGCGCGATAACGGCTCGGTGGAGTTTTCCACAA
>JAULCB010248644.1:0-12567 GCA_032358575.1 Dendronotus rufus
ATTATTATTATTATTATTATTATTATTATTATTATTATTATTATTATTATTATTATTACTATTATTATTATTATTTTATTATTATTTTATTATCATTTTATTATTATCATTATTATTATTATTATTATTATTATTATCATTATTTTATTATTATTTTATCATTACGACCACAGGCTACGACAAGCTGGGTGCCATGATAAGAGCCCAGCATTCGTCGGACAGTCAAGACACGCCCATGTCCGAGATGAGCACCACGGGCCACCACTACTCCCAGCCCAAGGAGAGGATGTATGACGTGGTCAAGGATGTCAAGCCTGCCGCACCGTCCTCCCAGCTCTACCACACCGACAGCTTTAACCAAGTACGAGGGGGGGGGGTTACCTTTTGGTTTAAATGGGTAGTGCGATATATTATTACACATATATTGGCAACACTCATGGCAAATTTCAGATAATTCCTACGCATATTTTTTCAGTTAGGTCTGACAGGCAAATGCCTACCCCTAAATATTGCGTACTTGAGAAAAATGCAAAAAACAACGCTAAAGTGGTAAAACTTCCATAAATGATGAGTTATTTCAAGGCCGTTCTTTGCACATTTTTACCCCTTTTCACTCTGAGACCACTGAAAATAGATTCCTCATATAGTTTTCCCTAAAGAATCTGTCAAGAACCGAAATTTGATATTTTTTTTCACAACAAATCTATGGCCCTGCCGTGACTTGCCTTAAAAATGAAAATTTGACAATGTACAACTAGGGACATGCTATGTAACTATTAAAATGTCATTAACATACATACACTATTTGCAAATAAAGTTAATAGGGTCAAGTCTAAAAATACATTAATAACAGCAAACCCAAGTCAGTCGGCTTAATTAACTTTAGATTTAAAATCATAATAATTATAATAGAAATTTAACATTATAATAAACGCATTACTGATCAATTCCATTCATTAACCATTTCGTTTCCCCTATAATACGTCAGGCGAAGGACGAAGACCCATACAATCACATCGGTGACTCTGACGGCGCCATCCCATTAGCCCTCATCAAACGCATCCAGCAATCGGCCGACCCCGATGACCTCTACGCCACCGTTGGTGGAGACAGTGATGGCAGCTTTGCCGTCTTGGCAGCTCAGGGGGGAGGTAAGTAGAAGCAGGAGAGCAGGCGGTGACATTGTTGTTTCTCCTCATTCTCCTTCAATATGTCTTGCCCACAACTCGAGGAGGACCACTGACGGTCAACTGGCGCGGTCAACTACCCTCTAGCCCAGAAATTCTATACTACTAGGGTTGCCTGGAGGAGCTGGGCAGTTCAGTACAGTGGTAGCTTTCATCATCATAGGAGGATCGAGAAGAAGAAGATCATTCTTCCCTAGAGTGAATAGGAAAGAAAACCATTTTTTAAATATACATCGGCAGCTTAGTGGTCAGTGCATCCGCCTGGTGATCAAAGTGTCCGGGGATTGAATCCTGACTGAGCTCTTGGGAAAGACTCTTTACACTTTTTTTCTCATGTGAAGTTCGGAGGTCCCGCTGGTTCCAGACAACGTTGTCTCTGTCTGGGAATTTTTAATGCACCTAACAGGCTGCACGCATCGTCTGATGTGTTGTATGTTTGTTGTCTGCCAGTGGCAAATTGTGGTATATTGTGAAGCGCTTAGAGAATGGTGAATATCGTGGATAACGCTAAATGATATCATTTATTTATTTCATACAAAAAAAGAAATAATGAAAGATATTTTCAAACTTAACATTTGTATTGTCTCACTAATTGTCTCATCTCTCTCTCTCTCTCTCTCCTTTTTAGTTTCCAACCAACCACTGTCCTCATCTTCAACCAAACCCTCCCCTCCCTCCTCCTTCATCCCTCCCTCCACCTCATCCACTCCGGACAAGGAGACGAGGGAAGAGGAAGAAGAAGTGGAAGCCGAATACGCCGTGGTTCAAAAGACGCCAGGAAACAACGGCCGGAGGCAACAACGGGAGGACCTTAGTCTCACCAATAGCATGACGTCGTCATCATCGCCTTACTCCTCGTACCGACCCCCCGAACCACCACGGCTCTACGACCAGTATGCCGAGCGGAATGGCGGTAAGAGGAAGGACGACGGTGGTGGTGGTGATGATGACGACGATGATGATGATGGTCATGATGACGATTATTACGAGGAAGGCAATTTGAAGCGAAGACCGGAAGGAGCCAAAGGTGAGAATACAGAATACAATTATTATTGGAGGATGGAATTTGGTTAATGTCTACAGTTTATATTTAAAGTAATAATATTATTTATTCAATGTTCCATTAATAAGTAATTTTTTTCTCGGATGTACATTGCTCATATTATCAGATGTGCGTTAATATGCAGCAAAGTTACTTTACATTTAATACCTAATTCAGGTACGCATTACTTCTAACCGTCGATTCTTCATCTATTATTGAAATCAAACCCCAGACAAAAATATGAAACCAGATGAGAGACGCTTAAAAAACACACCGCCACACAGGTTTAAATATTAGGTGTTCATTAATTACTTCATAGTTGTATACATAGAACAGTGAGAGTAAAAATAAAATAGTGGGGAATAAAGTCAAAGATCAAAGAGGATATTTGATTGAGGTTAAAACTGAAAATTAGAAAAAAATACCCTCAGTGAGATTCAAACTTTTAACCCTCAAGCTACAATCCGATGATCTAACAATGAGCCAAATCTCATGATTAGGCGTGGTTTACGTTTTCAGGTGTCGCCACTCATCTATTATTTTTGGGTTTTTTGCAAATCGACTTTGTCGTTTGAATTTACACATCTAGTTGCCAAATTTCATGGATTGATAATCGTGGGGTATTTATTTTGTCAGATTTTTGTGGCAGGACTTTTACGTTACCCACTCCTCTAATTATTGTACGGTTATATTTTTGTGTTGTTTGTGTCATCATCCCGTCATTTCCCCCATCTTCCTCCAGAACACACGTACTCCAAGGTGACAGCAAGGGAGTCTCTAGCCAGCATGTCTGCCAGGAATGCCCTCAACCCGTATGAAACCGTGCCGGACCTGCCAGAGAACACGTATGCCACGGTCAGTACACATACGTGTTCACACACTCATTCCATGCACACAAACACACTGTCTATGATCTGTCTTGACTTGCATGTTAACTAAAAGAATTGATTGTAATGAAGTGCTGTATCTTCCTTTCAGACATGTAAATCTTCAGCCAATGATTGTCTCTATCCAAGTGGACTGAAAAGCCATTAATTTTTGTTTCCACATTTCATTACTATTTTCATATGAAGTGAAATGTTTAAGATTTTTTATTATTTGCCATTTACACCTCTGTCCTTGTGTTTCTTGGTGTGTGTGTGTAGGTGGAAGGAGGCTCAGGAGACGGGGTCGTGCCGGGGGTCACCATGAGGCATCGTGGGGGAGACCGGGTCATCGCAGAGGAAAACCGACTGAGTCAGAACAGCGACACCTATGCTGAAATTGGTAAGGATCTCGTTCTGTACTCGCACTCGTACAACGATTTGGAGAATTTATTCTAGATCAACTTTATGGCTACGGTTCTATTTTTACTTTTACCCAGAGGGGTGATTGCCAAACCCTATCCCTATAAATTTTATCTAAAAACTATTCAGACCTATAATAGAAATGTGCCACGAAGGCGTTGTAGCAGGATCTACTAAACTCGTTGTATGACAAGTCGTGTGTGTGTTTATGCAGGTATGAAAACGCGTCACTTTGATATGAAGTTTAGTGAACAAATACTAACTTTTTTTCGTGGACAGTAAAGAATTATTATTAGTGTATTATTAGTACATTCGTCGCCTACACAGGGAAACTTGACACTGATGATAAGTCTGTGAGCTGCCAGAGGACCTTGAGAAGAAGTACATCTCTGGCCTTTGAGGTTTTAAAACTTTCAAAAGCTTTGTAATGTCAATGAATGGGCTGAGAGATTCAGTCTTTCCTAAAAAATTACATATTATAGCCATGATATTATGATATATTACTTCAGAATAATAATGATAATAATGATGTTTGGTGCACATTGCTCATATCAGATGAATGCGTTTACAAGCAATAAAGTTAACGTTACTCCATGACACATTTTGTATATATTTATCGTTCTAACTTGTTATTTGCCAGGCATATCGG
The DNA here is from genome assembly GCA_032358575.1 of Dendronotus rufus. Lineage (NCBI taxonomy): Eukaryota > Metazoa > Mollusca > Gastropoda > Nudibranchia > Dendronotidae > Dendronotus > Dendronotus rufus. Next base: position 4,165 of record JAULCB010248644.1, read on the forward strand.
GTGGTGGCCTTACATCCAGCGTCATCAGCAACAACAGCACCACTAGCAACAACAATACCAACAACAACAATGGCAGCACCAACAGCACCACCATGATGGCCGCCAACGCCGCTGCCTCCAGCACCATTTTGGGCACCAGCAGTGGAAGCAGCACCACCGGTACGAACAGCGGGGCTGCCCCCATCCCCCCCTCCCTCGACTCCCTCCACCAGATGACCAAGTCCCAAACCTCCAGCGAGGGCGATCGGCTCAGCGACCGAAACAGCGACCGGTACCTGGCCTCGCCCGACGATTGGATCATGCCGGGCCAGTTTGGCCGCCTTGAGGGCCACCACTCGGACAGCGAGGAGGACGGGTACAGCACGCTGACGAGGGTAGCCGCAGTCACCTCCCCTTCCTCCTCTGCCAACAACAACACCACGACGACGTCTAACAACTCCTCGAGGATGATACCGGCAATCAGCGGCAGAGTAACGTCCATTACGGATGTGGAATCAGGGGAGGTGACTCTCATTCCAAGGGAAAAACAACCCAGTTGGGACGCCGAGGGAAACGACCCCAATTACGAGAGCGTTGATGAAACTCGGGCAAAAGTTGCCTTGTTAAAGGCCAAGGAGGCGGCTGATACTAGTTCCTCTTCTTTCGGGCAAACGCAACTTTCTTCCGATTGGATAAATCCCGACTACCCGCAAACCTCATCATTGTCTTCTTCGTCATCGTCCGCACCTCACGTGACGGTTGTCAACGTATTTCGTAAGGACGGCGAAAACGGGTTGAACATTGTATCAATGGGCGAGAGGGCTCATCCGAGAATGCGGAGACCTAACCACGATTACGAAGAAGTCGATTTAAGCCCCCCCTCGTCCCCGCAAACCTCCCAGTCTTGCGCCTCCTCTTCTGTCCCAGCGGAGGTTGATTCCATACGTGACCGCGTGTTAGAGGGCCATACGTACGAGGAACTCCCCCACGCCCGACAGTCGAAGAAAGACTTACAACAGAAGAAAGTAGTCAACGGAGAGAGTGGTACTAGTAATACTAGTAATAGTAGTAGTAGGGAAAGCAAGAAGAAACAGAGCGGGTCTTCGTCGGAGGACAAGAAGAAAAGCAAAGAGGACAAGAAGAAGGCAAAGGCGGAGGAAAAGAAGAAATCATCGTCATCATCGTCGTCATCGGCGGCAGCAGCAACAGCTTCAGCAGCGACAACAGGAAGTGGAGGAGACGGGACGATAGGGAGCTCGGCCTCGTGGGACGGCAGCAAGAAAAGTGATTCGTGGGAAACCAACAGGACTAGATTGTGAGAGCTGTGCTAGGATTTGTGTGTGGGTTTTTTCGTTTGTGTGTTTTGTGTTTTTTTGTCATGTTGTTGAGCACTCCACAAAAGGGGAAGAAGTGCGTTGTTTGGTTTTTCCTGTGCGTGTGTGTGTTTTGACACATTGTTGATCATTATTATTTTATTTTTTTATTTGATAGATGCAGGTAACGGATACCTCTCCAGAAAGTGTTCCAATGGTTGTGGTTAGGATTTGAAGGAGTGGTGCTAAGTCCATCATGAATTGGATATCTCATCATCATCCTCATCATGGTCATCATCATCATCATCATGGTCATCATCGCCATCACCATCATCATCATTGTCATCATCATCATCGAGCAATGATATTAACCAACCCAAATTTCCACATTGGTGGATAATAACAATCTATCACTGTCGCATCACGTCTATTTATAGGGATTGACATATTTTTGTGTGCTTCACACAAAGGAGAGTATGGGTGCTGAGATTCTAAACGTTAGAGGTTGAAGTGCCTAAAAACTCTTTACTGTCGCTATATTATTAAATTGATAACAGTATGCGTTAGGCTTGACAACAACAACAACATCATCAGCTACTACTGTAGCGTTATTGATGATAATAGCACATATTATTATCGTCACTGTACTAACCTTTTGACCTAACTCAGAGTTTGGCTAAAATAGAATATACACCCATCACCCAGAACCCTCCATTCAGAGGGGCGTCGTTGCTGCGCGATGCAAATATTTAACATTATTATTATTATTGTTATTACTATCACCATTGCCCTGTTCATGGTGCATCTAATAATGCAAAGATTATTCAAAAGCGATGAGCCATTTTCCTAATAATTACATTTTTTGTATTGGCTGAAGTTATGCTATATTTATATATATATAAGAAATTTCAAAAGTTTCTTTTGCTATTTTCTCAAAAATGAAAAGAATCGAGTTAGGCCAAAAGGTTAGCACAGAGGCGATATACCGTGTAACATTTTAGTTGCATGTATTCAGTATCAGGAAAGAGATGAATATGTTTCCACCATGGCGACTTTTTCCTTGGAATTGTTCCTACAATGTTGGTGTGGAATGCTACTACGGATGTAAATCATTCAGATTTTGTCTGATTTCATTCAGACTAGTTTACTTTACTAGCCAAGTGGAAGGAAACTGAAAACACCTTATTTTTTTCTTCCACGTTACTATATTTTCATGTACAAGCTAAGTTTTTGATTCCTCATCTATACCTCTAAATGTTGGTGCGCTTTGACCAAAAGTTGTCGACAACAAAACTGACTTGCTGATTTTGATTATATCCAGATTTTTTGTCGTCGTTTTTTAAAACTGAACACTGAACTCTTAGTCATTTTTTAATATCTGATTATGATATTTTTCTACTTCTTGTTTTTAGAATTTATTTCCTCTTGCAATGATAAAAACTTTGCAATTCGAGGAATTTTTAACTTGCTCTACTAACACTGCCGCCTTTATGGGTCTTTCCAAACCACGTTTCATGTAACAAATCGCCCTTTGAAAAAGGTCAAGGGGCCGGAATGATTTCTGATCATGCCTCGCTCGCCGCTCGTCACAGAAAAATCACCGTAGAACGGTGGTTGGTTATAATATTATAACACCATTTCAACAACACGAGATAATGTACCAGTCTCATCTATTTCGCAATATACAATTATTGATATAATCAAGTATCATTCGTGTATTTTTATATTTATTATAACTGTCATTTTTCCGTACCCATTTTGGAGTATGATGATACTTTTTACTACGTGAAGTTGTAAAATTGAGATTTTATTTTATTTTATTTTACAGAATTTGATGTATCGTTTTTGTATTATTTGCTTTTAACATTCCACTGTATCGAATTTGATCTAATTTCTTCTCCTATGAGAATGTCGGGTTTTGTGTAAGAATTTGTAATTTATTTCGTATTTGGTCGCAGTGTTTGCCTTTTGTGCGAAAGATGGACAGTTAGTGATTGAAGAATGTGTGGGTTTGGAAATAAAATAGAGAAAAGGAGAACTAGATTCAATACGATGGGGAATTTTTTAACTTGTTGTAGCAGAATGTATGATGAATGGCTTAATTTGTACAAAATGTAAGTCACTCATTGCTTTGCTGTATTCAAGGACCATCTGCTTTGATTATTTGTGTTTGTGCTTTTTACCCAGGGATGGAATTGAATTGACGTGTAATATACTTTTGTATGAAATGATGAGTCCAGTGCTCCTTGTTTGTTTTAAATTATTTCACTCTAGGAGTAGTATTCAATCAAGACAATTCAAATATTATTAGTAACATATCGATCTTAATGGATTTAGAAATGGTATGTTGTGGAATGACATAAAAAAAAAAAATCCTTACGTTATTTACAGGTAGTATAAGTATGAGGTGAGTGTGAAGCATTATACGTGGTTCCAAAGTGACATATCTGTACGTAAAGAATATTTTGTTTTTAAAGATAATACATGTATGTATGTGAATATGTTGTCTGTACAAAATAACATAGAATACTTGCTTGGCGTAAGATTAAATAAGAATTTGTTTTTATTATTATTTGTTGTTGTTTAATTTAAGGTAGTTATTGTAGTTACAAGGTTCATCCCTTCATATTGACTCATTCAATTTCACACTACCAGTAGTATTGGAAAGAAGGGAATGGTTCATTCACACAAACGGAAATCATTATTATCTTGCTTGGTTTGTCTTCATTCTAAGTCTAAGGTACACACTTTTTTTTTTTTTTTTTTTTTTTTTTTTAACTTAAGGACAAAACTCAATGAGCTCAGTTTTTACCAACACACTATCTCATTCCTTCAAGTAATATCTTTGTATTCCTCATAGAGGAATGCCTTTTTCCCCACGCATATTACTTTGTACCATGTGAGATTTGTTGATTAAGCCACATATCTTTATATATTTGATAATAAGTGATTTATTATTTATAACACATACACTGCATCATCATGTGTGGGTTGCAGCTAGTTTGATATTACACACAATATGCGTGTTGTTGTAGCCAGTCAGTTGACACACTGTGTCATGTTCTTCTGTTTGTGATTGTACTTATGGTTGTTGTGTGTAAAATGTTACAGGTTATTTTACTCATTTATTCAGTTTTGCCATAACATACAAATTGATTAAGTGTTATATTTCATCACAGATTTTGTATTATTATTTCTTTTTCTCTCGTTATTGCGCAGTGCTGCCAAAACAAATTTTGGATACAATTGATATGCACACATTGCATAAAATGGAAATAATATGTTCATTATTTATGCTCTCTAAACAAACGCACAAATAGGCAAACACACACACAAACAAATGAACCATGCCAGAATGAAGATGAAGTATTATTTGGTTGAGAATTTTATTTGCCGTAACCTAGACAAATTTAGATATAATTTGTATGTGTATTATTCAAGATTTTATAGTATTATTTTTTTAAACATTGAATAATTCTTAACATGTCGTATGATAATAATAATACACCTGCCTTTTAATTCCTAACGCTCGGTTTCCTGGGTGGGTGGATGCTTTTGTTGATATATATTTTGTTATGTCCGTGTTTCGGCAGTCTAGAGCCAAGACTCAAAGGATAGAAACAATTAATATCATCTAGTAGTAGTAGCCATGTTTATCACATTTCCCGAGTCTTTTGTGTGTAGGGGGGAGGGTGGTGGGGTTGGTAGTAGTCGGATGTCAAGTTGCATTCAGGACTGATGGATTTGATCTTCTTCCTTTAAAACTAACATTATTATTTCTCCTTGAGTCTGCTTGTGTTTTCTTTCTTTCTTTCCTCCTCAGTCAGTATATAAGAAGTATTCTACAGAGGTAGTACGGTACACCTTTAAGATTTTCTCTGATTTCAAATTTTACTTTTACCATCCAAGTGAACTAAAAAAGCCATTAATTAGTTTTTTGTTTCCACATTACATGACTTACTATTTTCATCGGGATGTGAAATGTTTCAGATTTATTTATTTTTGCCATTTACACCCTCTGAATCCTAAATAATAACTTGTGTATTTGATTTGATTAATTTCTTATGACGAAGATGATTATAATGTTCTTCATGCGTTTTCCCCTGATCACATCAAACGACAAGATTATTAATAATATATCTTGCTGACTGCAGCCAGGCATAACAAATCTTGCTAGGATCATTGCTTTGTCTTATTGGGTTCTTGTATTTCTATACAAAGACAAAGAATTCTCTTCATACTTATTGACTCTCGGGTGGACTGTTTGCGAATATCGATATATATATATTCTATTCGTAGCTAAAAGTTCAATTGATTTATTTGTCGTAGCCAAAACTGTTTATGTTTTGTCTTTTTTAAACTTTGATTTTTAATTATGTATGTATGTGCCTATTTTTGTACATCAAACTACACAAAGAGTCCAAAAGAAAAACCCTTGGCTATCAAACAATGATTTATTGATACATCTATTATGGGAATGCGATGAATGCAACACACAAAAACTCCCAATTGTTTTTGATTAATGGAATATTGATAATTTTTATACGCAATCTGTTATACCCAGCCTGGAGAAGTTTTTGTATTCATGGTTTTTGAAAATGTTTTTTTAGAATATGAACTTCAGGTACCTACTTACATTACTCAGAGCCAATATTGCAAAATAGTCTCAGTAATCCATTTTGTCAAAGAATCAACTAAGATGTGTGTCTATACATCCATAAATCTAAAAAAACATTAGCTTTTTATATTATTTTAAAATTCTAACGAAATAAGTTGCATTCTTCATGGTTTTACAAGTTCTTTTTGGTAACACACAGCAGGGTGAGGGGGAAGCATCCCATCAGACCTAGCTACCACCCGGCAAGGGAGAATAGAATAGAAGTAAGATAGAATCATAAGATTAGCATATTTTAAAAATCTGTTTATTTTATTCTTCCCTGCTTTTGAGTTGGTGTGAATGAATGATTATTTTGAATGATGAATTAATTATTGTATTAATTGTCTTTATCGCTTACTCACCATCATTTGTCAAAGGGCTTGATGCCTTGATGCTTCACAATGCTAAACTATTCAATTATTATTCCCTCAAATTTCCAGAATTCCAAAAGTTTTCGCATTACGCTGTTTGAGTTTAGACTCGCCGTTCTTACATTCAACTCAGAAGATAATGTTTGTTAATGAGAAGAAGAAAATATCGTTTAGACATAATTTGTTAATTTATTTTGTATTGTACTTATCTTGTTGGCCGTGATTAGTTAGATATTAATTAAAACCATGATGGTGATAGATTATGGATAGAGATGAATAGTAGATAGATAGTGCGTGTAAACATAATAACGCAATATCTAGAATGTCTGAATTGTCTCGAGTGATAGATTGGGCATACATACACCCACTGCAGAATGGACATACACCCACTGCCTGTCTTGTTATATCTATATGTATATATTGTTACCTGTTTATCATTAAATCTGTTTGTGTTACTACATACGACAACATATCAAGGACGTGACCACTGTCACAGTGTTAAGCATATCATATCAGTCAGATTCTCTCTCTATCTTTCTATTTTTCTTTTTTCCTCCAGATTTTGATGTATGGTGTTATTAATATTTGAAAATTGTATTTATTGAAATTAATATTCGTCATAATATTCATTCATTACTGTTGTGTGTATGTGTGTGTATGTGCATATATATATATGTGTGTGTGTGTGTGTGTGTGTGTGTATGTGCATATATATATGTGTGTGTGGTGTGTGTGTGTGTTATTGTTTCGTCTCTTTAATTTTATATTTTTAATGTCTGCCTCCCATTCTATGAATAATGGAGACCTCGTTCACCACTGACTGTAGAGGGGGGTTTGAGTAAGGATTTCTTTACAATAACAATAATAATAATAATGATAATAATAATAATATTGTACGCTTATAGTATAGTGCGCTCATATCCCAGGTAAACTAGGCTCTAGGCGCAATAGTAGTAATAGTAGTAATGGATATAGTTGTGGGGAAATTTGTGAGTTTATTATATAGATAGAATGGGGTGGCTAAAACGTCATCTTGAAGGACACGATACTAATAATAGTAGTATTTTCAACCATTATTTTCTACGTCCTAGCCACCTCAAGAAGTCAAATCCTTGGCTTTTAATATTTTTTTTTATAGCTCCTCGGTTTGTCCCCCATTTCTGTCCACTACTATACCGTGGCATGGAGCTATCAATAAACTCTTTCCGTATTCATGATTTTAATTTTTGGAAAAATTTAATTTATATTATCCATTATTTTATTTTAAATGACAGGAATTTAGTAACTCACCCCCCTTTAGAAGAGTAGTACCAATGATGATTCTTTGCCTTGACGATTAATGTGTACATCAATTCAATTCAATGGAATTCCCTAACACAAAACCAACCCATGCCTGTATATTTATAGTATATATCATTATTATTATGCACCATTAATAAGCCTTCTTTTAGTCATGCTGTACATATCATCGTCTTACCCTTTTGGCGCTGTTGTTATGACCCAAGAGGTCGACGAGCCGTAACACTCGAAAACAAACATATTATATATGATGATGAATGTATGCTGATCAAGCCATATCTCTAATTTTCTTATTCTTTTATATATACTATGTATAATGATAACTATTTAAAACTCGAGATTTTTAATCGTTGTGGTTCATCTTAATCTTAACATTGATTTGATATGTCTGCGTAGTGGTTTGTGTCATTATTGTGGTTAAAAACCAACCACCTACATACAGCTACATCATAATATTGTCGATGTCAAGTCAATGTTATGTACCTTCTTCACACAAACGATCTACTTCTGTTTCTTATCTTTTAACTGAAACTATCAACTTACTTACTTTTTCGGCGTTGTTATGATCCTTGGGAGGTCGAAGAGCCGTACGTAAAACTCTTAAAACAAACAAATAAACGTATAAAACTCTGTAGTGTGAGTTGTGAGTAGGTTTTACAGGAGAGACCAAAACAAACTGGTTTTATTCAACAACAATGAGTGTTACAATCAATATCAATTATACAGTGTACAGTAATTTACGCATTTCTATCAATTGATCAATTTCCCCCCTGGTCAATTCCCC
>JAULCB010248866.1:0-12565 GCA_032358575.1 Dendronotus rufus
GCGGCCGATTTAATTCGCTTTCAACTCCACGAGACTTTTCTCTCTCTCTCTCTCTAGCGACACTGCCGTACGAATATGATAATTTCTTCTCTCTCTCTCTCTCTAGCGGTAGCGACACTGCCGTACGAATATGATTTTATCTTCTCTCTCTCTCTCTAGCGACACTGCCGTACGAATATAAAGTTTTCTTCTCTCTCTCTCTAGCGACACTGTTGTACGAATATAATCTTCTCTCTCTCTCTCTCTAGCGACACTGCCGTACGAATATAAATTGTTCTTCTCTTCTCTCTCTCTCTCGCGACACGTACGAATATACATTTTTCTTTTCTTCTCTCTCTCTCTCTCTAGCAACACTGCCGTACGAATATAATTTTTTCTTCTCTCTCTAGCGACACTGCCGTACGAATATAATTTGTTCTTCTTTCTCTCTCTGTCTCTCTCTCTCTAGCGACACTGCCGTACGAATATAATTTTTTCTTCTCTTCTCTCTCTCTCTCTTTTTCTTCTCTTCTCTCTCTCTCTCCCTCTGGTCTCTCTAGCGACACTGCCGTACGAATAGAATTTCTTCTTCACGTACGGTGCCGTACGAATAGAATTTTTTCTTCGCGTACGGTCCCGTACGAGCAGCCACGGCGAACAGGAAAGCCAGATACATACAACAACACACACCACCTCCACCGCAATCAACGCAATGGCCAGTGCCTTCGCCTCGAGATCGAGAAGTCTAGGGTTCGAAACCCACAAGGACAGCCAACGCTATGAACTTTTCTCATCAAAACGTAGGCGGATATAATATCACGGATGAAAAGGATGTCTCTGTGGTTACTGCCGTTGTCTTTGTACGAACTATTATTATAGTTTTGTAAAAAATTGCCATAATTGTCGAAAGCTTGCCCACTTCAAATTACCGCCATTTCTCCGTCGAATCAAATGATATGCATGCGTAAAACACTACGTAAGGTAACCGGCTGCCGGGCGAATAGTCTCATGCTATTTTAGGTACCCGGCTGCCGGGCGAATAGTCACTCCCAATGTTAATACCTAATGTGTAACATGATGACACTATCATACAATACAAACAAAATTATTTGTTGTATGGACACGCAGTCACAGACTCTCATGTGTACTGTACACTCATTTAGAGGCCTACAATACATTCACAAATAAAGGCTATAAATCACCCAGCTAAAAAAGGAAACCAGTCTTGTGAGTCTTTTTGCGGCATCAGTGTTCAGATTGCTTAGTTTATTAATTCAGGTAGCTCACATTTTGTGATGGAAACATCTAGTAGTTAGACCGTCTAGATGGTACTCCCCATGTCTTGCATTTTTCAATGATAACACAAGAAACTCGACTCTAGTTAGAGAACTGACACCAGGCCAGGTCACACCATTTCTTACAATTTCAGTTCATAAAGTTGTGCGATGAGCCGAAAGTAATGTTTATTATAATTTGTTCAAGAAAATAACTGAAGCATTTTCTAATCTTAAGGGCATTATACAAAGAACTATGAGCAATACACAAGACGCATTAATCAGCTGCTAACCACACAAATTTTGATGTTGCCTATTAATGTTGCCTCTCATTTAGATGTAAAAATGAGAGAAAATACACTGCAGGCCAACAATATGAGTACAAATTGTTATGGATACCCCGATCTAGTGGGGCATTTCCACACCAGTCCTACATCAGAGGCTGTTGTAACATTATTACTATTATAATAACTAAAGCATCATTGAAACTTTTTTTTGCAGAACATGTCTAAGTTGTAATCTTTGAAAACATGGCATCTACTTGTCTACAAGATGAAATAGACAACAGCCTGTGAAAGCTTATTCTCAAGACTTGATTTTGAAGGGTATATCATTTCATTGCACAAGAAAAAAGGGAGGAAGATGGATCCCTTTACAGAATCTCTGGTAGCGAATGTCTCCCCGTATGCCAGTCCCTTTCATATGACCAGCCCCATCAAGAGGGGAAGACAATCTTGCCATCCCAGACGTCCTGATTTAATGGATGAAGGCAGCGTGGATATTTACGGAGACATTTTAGATGTTGAGATACCCTTTGACCCTGTTACGTCAGTACCACTAGATGATGATAATGATAAGGTAGGCTAATTTTCTTAGACTTAGTCTTAAGTTGTTTCAGTTTCAAGATTCAAGAATACAAATGACAAGGTTTTATACTAATTGCTTCTACCATTTATATAAAAAGTTTATAATTGTAATTAGGTACCTGATTACCACATATAGCTATTAGTTTCACGAACAGTCACACTGTGGGTTTGAATAATTCTTGATCAATACCTCAGAATGTCAACTTTAACTTTGTGCGAGTTCTTTTTCGAATAAATGTGAATTAAAAAAAAAAATGTCCGTATCTTTTTAGAAATTTTGCATCTTTTAACCATCTTTTTTCATGCCATGTTTATCAGCAGTCTACGTCAAAATCAACATTTATTGCTAGCAATGGAGGGGATGAAGACCAGTCAACGAGTAAACGAGACCTGAGTACAGATGTGCTCACGACTGATTCATCCACAAATGAAGAAGTAAGGTTCTCCGCATGCTGTTAAATTACAAATTCATAGACCCAAATAAAAATTTACAAAATTCCCTGAATGTAAACAAATTTCACTTTAAATAGAAATGTCCACGTGGGAGAAAGGAAACCGAAATCAAGCACATAATCACTTTTCCTTCCTTGACGCGATTTCCAGTTTTCTTTGAATTTATCTGTTTTCACAATCCGGATCAATATGCTGGATTGTTTGCACCGCGGATGTCTTCTGAAAGAAAGAACAGACGGATTCGATGTTGTTTCGGCAAATCTAGACTAGAATTCGGTGCCAACTTATTATATTATTGGAATGGGGAAGAAGTAATCAGTAATCTTTGATAGACTAGCATCTTTTTCAGAACGTGATTGTCATTTATCCGCTGGTGAAACTGAGATGAGCTTCGGCTCCACGAGGCTATTTATAGAGCTAATACTAAGAGTGCTGGATAGAGGGTTTGCTTGTTTATGAAACCATTGGAATGCGGTGTTATAAGTTATAGTTTCCCTTTTCATGTCTTTCTTAATTATTTTTTTCAAACAGATAGAGGAACTGAAAGATGAAAACAAAAAACTCCGGGCTGAGAATGAAGCTCTGGCCACCAGCAAAGTCCAACTGACCAAAAACATTTCCTGTCTGTTCATGACAAGCAGACGAGAGTTACAGAAAAAGGACGCAGAGTTGGAAGAGTTGAGGTAATGTTTATAGTTGTACAACGTAGCTTATTCGTGCTCAGTGCATCTGATATAATCTCTGGCCCTATGAGCCTAATGACTCCAATAACTGGTATATCATTTTTTTATTTCACACCTTTTGAGGAGGAGTTATTTAATTTACCTCTTAGTTAAAAGGTCTGCAGAAAGTAACACCTTACTTATCTGCAATGCAATTTAGAAAGAGGTCAAGTGAGGCAGCCTAGTGGTCAGCGTATCCGCCTGGAGATCGAAGGGTCCAGGGTTTGAATCCTGGCTGGGTCAAACATTGAGTCCTTGGGAAAGGTTATTTACGCAATTTTCCTCATCCTGTCAGACACGGGTGTAAAATTCGGTCTTCCTCGTCTTGTCAGTGATCACCATGGATAAGCATTCATTATTCAAACGCTCTAACTTATTATCATTTCAGATTGTCTCTGATTTCAGACTTTTACTTTTCATGTGGACTGAAAAAGTCACTAGTCTTTGTTTTTATTTTACAGTTTTCATTGGGCGGGATGTGAAATGTTTCAGATTATTTTTTTATGTGCCATTTACACCCCTGATCTTAGCATGTGTAAGATTGTGCTGCTGTCCTGCTGTATAGTTTTTATCATTCGTCGTTTACAAAGTGAATGATTACGTTATATTTTTTTCCTTTACTTCTTAGGAACACTGTCAAGGAACTTCAGACCAAGCTGAAAGAGTTAGAATTGATTCCTTTGAAAGTGACCAAGGAGATACGACCGGCATTGTCAAAGTCGCATGAAAACAGACAACGAGGAGCTTTCCCTAATTCCTCGGAGGTAAAACGAAGTAAGCAATCTTTGAAGGATCGGGGTAGAGATCAACGTAGACCGTCTTCAGCAGAACGATCCATTAGATCATCACGACACTGGTTGGAGAGAGGGCGATCTTCCAAAGAATCAGATCGTAAGGAGAGAAGACAATCGCCCATAGAATTAGATCGTACGAAATTCAAACGTGAAGATAGAAAAGAAGGAAGATCCAAACGATCTCAGAGATCAAGGGACAGTTCAAGTGGTCATAAAGTTAATGTTGATCAAATCAGTCGATCAGAAAGGCGAAAAGACATGGTTAAGAAATCATCACCAAACCCTGAAAAAAGTCGCGTTGACGAAAAGATTTCACAGACAAATAAAAAGTCACCACCAAATTCATCCAAGCGTTCACAAGACCATATTATGTATAGCAAAACTTCACCATCTTCTTCCAAGGAATCTCGAAAGCTCTCCACTCATGCAGCGAGTTCCAACAAGGCTTCCTCGTGTACGGAAAAGACATTGCCAAAGGAGCATTTGCAAATAACTTCCTCTCACGCAGAAGAATCCTCTATGTCTTCAAAGCATTCTCAACAAAACATTTCCTCAAAAACAACAGAATCTACCTCTTCAAAAATGTCCCATGACCCTTCTCCTCCTTCTGCCAAATTGATAAAGCAGTCGGAAGAAAGACCTCCCTCCCCGCCACCCAATCCTGCATCTCCAACAGACGGAATGGAAACGTCTCTCGCTACAGGAGAATCTCATCAGGGAGAGGAGGAGGCTGAGCATCAAAAGAAATCTCTTGACAGTGAAAAACAGAAACAAGAAACAAGTGTGAAAGAGACGGAGCGAAAATTGAGTAGTGAAACATCTAAGACAAAAGACGCCATTTCACCGGGATTAGATCATAATCATAGTCGAGAGTCTGATTCAAAACTGAATAAGACAGTGAGCAGTAAGAGTCATTTTGAATGTTTGAAAGGAAATGATCAAGAAACGGAGGAGGGAAACATTTCAAAAAACCCTCTTGCCGACAACATTAATTTCAGCCATGAAAAGCAGTCGATTCAACCATCCGTGCCAAATGTAAATTCTCACTCTAAGGAAATAAAAAGTGAACTGAAAAAAAGAAGTGATAAAAATCTAAAGATTTGGACGTCTGTGAAAGATTTGTGTGGCGGAACTCGTTTGTTAGAGCTTGTTAAAGATAAAACCGAAAGCCATAGCAATGAGCAAGTAGTAGTGAGCAAACTGAACGAGAAAGATAACACAGTCTTTCAAGTGTCCTCCAATGCACCGTCCACCTTTAGTCAGAGAGGTGTTGAATCCAGATGTTCTTCCCATTCCGATTCATCGAATAACGCGCACCAACTTTCATTGCAGAATAAGTCTCTGTGTTTATCTTTCACAAAATCCGCGGAAAAGTCCCTCAGCTGTTTTACTAACAAAGAAGCTCAGAAGAAACCCATCTCTTTTTTCGATAACAAAACGGGAGATATTAGTTTGACAAATAGCGTTGTTTCTAACAAAGAAGCCCAGAAACCCATCTCTTTATTCGATAACAAAACGGGAGATATTAGTTTGACAAATAGTGTAGTTTCTAATCAAGATTGGTGCAGCATGTCACCCAATTCAAGTGTTCCGTTTTCCAGAATGAACTGCTCGGAAATTGACCCCCCGTCAAAAGATAAAGAGAGTCAAAGTAAAAACAATACGGACAGTCAAATGTTGACCAATCAGACGTGGCCATTCGAGCAGCGAGAATCGACCACCCTGTGTGAGGACGCGTCCGTGCCGATGGGTGAAAAGACCAATGAGGAGGAGAAGGGAGTTCGGGAAGATGGTGAGAAGATTGAACAAAAAGCCTCCGACGACCCCATTAGAGCTTTTCCCATTTCGAAGTTTGAAAACGATGGGAATTCCGTCTCTAATGATTTGGTATCTTCTGCTCGTTTCTCCAATAATGGGGGGATTGATAGTTTGGATAGTAGACCGGATTCTAATGAGAACGAGACAGAAACTACCAGTCTTCCTTCTTCTATAACATCTGAATCCATGTCTGGAAATTCTGGTGAGGCATGTAGCAAAGATTCCAGCAATTCTGGTGAGGCATGTAGCAAAGATTCTAACGAATCCGAAAGCACTTCCAATGGATCTGAAAAATCATCTCTAGAGGCTAAAGTAGCCGCTGACAATCTCGATTTTCATTCTCCGCAAAAACGGGGCAATCTTTGGACTCACCACCACTTGTACGATCATGAAGACGGCACCAATTTAACTCCTCCAAAGCCAAGATTCAAACCGCCCATCCCGCAAGAATTAACGCCCGCTAAATATAATAATGTCAAAGAATCCACTATTGATTCCCCAAATCTGATGTGTACTCCTAATTTGATTGTATTAGGAGACGAGGAGGCGACTTGTGCAACCCTTTTCAGCCCGTTTAAATCGGTGCCTTCAGAGTTTATTCCTCCAGGGGTTCGTAAGGAGATCAAAGAAGTCAACACGCACCACAGACACATTCGGGGCAAACCCGAACTGTTGCACGAATCACCCACCCCGCTATCGCCGAGCAGCGAGGAAGTTTGCGGTGGTCTGTCCCAAGGGGAAGACGAGGATGAGGATATGATACCCGAGACTGAGACAAGCCTTAATAATGATGATATGATGAAGTCATCGAATGCTTCTGTTTCTGCCGAGAGGCCCAAAGAGGTGGAAGTTACTTTACAACCAGTGTTGCTAAAAGCTTTTCAGGAAGTGTTTAATCAAGACTTATCTGACTTTAAAAACGAAATGATTATCACGAGTAAGAAGAATAATGAGATATTGAAATCCCGTTTAAGAAAGTCTGCCGAATGCATAAAGCAGTCCATCATTCCATGTGGGGATGCCAACAGTTCATCTGCTCAAGGAGAAGCCTCCGTTTCTAACGTTTCTATCAATGAACAGACTGAAGAAAGTACTTGTGAAAAGGGATCAAAAGCGGGATGCCCTGAAGAATGTGTGACAAAACGGCCTCCTACTCCTACCTCTTCCCATAGCCCAGCAGCAAGTCTGGCTACAGAAAAGCATACCGCAATTGTGAAGGATTCAGTGTGGCACAAATCTTTCAATGTACACAACCCACAAAGTTCTAAAGTGAGGAAATCTGTTTCACATCCGAATGTCCATTTCTCACAGTCTACAGAAGAATACAAAGATTCTGAACAATTTTCCTGTAACGAAAAAAATCTCATAGATTGCAACCAAGACACTACAGAGGACTTTTTGTGCGCAGAAAAAGAAAATCTGTCTTTTTCCAGCACTACGAAATCTTTATCTAAAACTAAATCGGATCAAGGTAGGAAATTGTGTTATTCGCCAGTCAGTTGTGGTGTGACGTCTTCCGGTCTCCAACATGTTGATCACGATGTCGTGGCTGAAAAGACTCTTCCAAGCCTGCAGCCGACTACTTCTAAAACCCCGCCAACAACCTCAACCAGTGACGCCTGGAGTTCCTTGGAACCCGACAGTACCAGTGATCCGGTAGTAAGTCTTGGTTTACAACATTGTAAACAGCCCAAGGCTACAGGTGAGAAGACGTCGAGGTGTAGTAAGTCGACTAGAGATACCGCTAGGACTACGCGTGGCAGAGGTCTCACAGAATCTCACAGTCCAGACAGTCCGAGTAAAGACCTGGGTTACTTCAAAGGCCTTGCTGCGACGAGACAGTCACCGAGAAGAGCTAGGAAAATTGCCTTAAATATCCATTCCAGCGATGATGCGTCTCCAAAAACGTCCCCCTGTCATGATGATAATTCGGATCACAATAATGTACAATCGGATGGATCTCTAAAGGTGGTTCATAGCGACTTGCAACTCAGCAGCTCTTCGGACGATTCGGATAGCGAGACGGATGAGGAAACGCTCAACGCTACTCAGCTCATCGCCCAGGACGTGTCCATACATCCGTCCGCCGATTGCGACAAAACGGAGATTGTCGCATCCAGTGCGTCTTTGTGTCCTGGAGAAAATAAAACGGTGGGTAGAAGTTTGCCAGCTTGGGATCTGATGGAGGCCAACAGTCTGTCGGAATTCGACCGAGACGTCATCTTGGAACAGCAAAGACTTGCCAGATCTGTCCGAGGAAGTTCAAGGACGGCTTCTATCTCGTCTCACATATCCGTCGGCGTGTATTCCCCGATGTCTGTGTCGTCCAACAAAATGTCCACCCCGTCGCATATCGCAAGCCCCAAAGACTCGCTATGGTCTCCGATGAATAGAACCAGCGAATCGCTGGATTCCTGCCAAGAAGACGTCCGGACACCGCCTGTGAAAAAATCGTACGACGGCTACGCAAAGGAATGGACCTTCTCATCTGCCGGGTCGGAGGGAAGTTCGTTCTCTCCCGCCACTGAGGAAATAGCTAGCATACAACTCACCCGCCTCTTGTCCCTTCAGGAAATGCAGAGACTCAAGCTGGTGAAAACCAATTTCGTAGTGAGTCACAGCAGCAGTGAAAGCGACAGCTCTTCTGATGACGACAGTGACAATAGTAGTAGCAGCAGTAGCAGCGACTCCGATGCTGACAAAAGTTATCAATATCGGACTCCTGTAAAATGTCAGAAAACCTTACAACAGAGTTCTAAAAACTCGCCGTTGTTGAATCAGGGCACGTCGTTCCCAGCAACACCATCACCACGCGCCAAAAGGAAAACGCCTCTCAAGTCTCCGACTTCCCTCACCCCTACGGCTTTATTCAAGGACAAGTTGTTGGACAGTCCACGACGCTCTCCTCGGAATAAAATGAAAGGCGAATCCACGCTGTACGAAGTCTCACCCCGAAAAAGGTTAAATTTGCAGGTCCACGCTTTACTGAGTCCCAGTCAGGATGCTAAAAGGAAAAGAGGGGCGCAGTGCGGTAGGGAACTAGGGGCGCAGTGCGATAAGAAACTCAGTGACACTGGAAGGAGAGAAGATATTATACTGAACCAGCGAAAAGCTAGTCATGAGAGCTCAATTATTGGCCATGAGGAATACGTGAAGGACGAACTAATGGTCGCAACAACAGGACCTCGAAAATCGGTGAGGATTATGGAAGAGAGCTGGGCTTGTGAAACCATAGTGGTGGGTTCCTGCAGCAGGGAAGACCATGCTCTGTTGAAGAGGCTTAGTCTTGGTGACTCCAGTCGAGAAGCCAGTAGCGGCAAGTCACCTGTAACGAAACCGGCCATCATGACATCCAATTCCTGTAATAATACCGATAATACTAAGGACAAATCTAGGGCTACGGTGAAAGAGGGAGGAGAAAATTCAAAGAAAACGGGTGGAAATCAAGCCACGGCTGGTGTGGTTAGAGGGTGCGCTTCAGAGTCGCAGGTCGGCTCCGGTCCTAATATGGAGAGGCGACCACTTAGTCTTCAGGAAGGTATTAAGACTGATCCGTTATTGGCGTCTAGTCGGGCTGAGTTTGTCCATAATGTGAAAAAAGTCACGCGGAAATTGGATCTCGATAAGGAAAATTCCGCCTCCCGTAAGATTGCAATATCTCCCCAGGAAAACTGTGACGAAAGAAAGAAGAGTGGTCAAACTGATGCGGTTGATAAAAACATCGGTAAAAATGCTGAGGGGAGAGCTGACGATCAGAAAAGTGTTGCTGAACCCAAGCCTGATTCGTCCGATGATTTGGAGGAAGGAGAGATCACGAGTGATGATGAGCCGAATCAGGAATGCGAACAAAAAATCCCGAAGATTAATAATAAGGGAGGAAAGAGTTCTGTGCAGCAAAAAGATGGAAAGAAACAAAACAATCAACAGCAGTCGGGATCGAGTCGACTACACATCACCCAGGAAGGCTGCAAGGTTGTGTCGTGTTCCAAAACCGCCATGTCTGCCAAACGAGGAAAGAATTTTGTCAGCAGGAAAAATAGCGACCACGGTATCTCTCCAATGGAGCGAGTCGACACGCCCCCTTTATCCTCGTCCCTAAACGATAGAACTAAAGTCAAACGACCGCTCCGAGGTAGAGCGAATAAAAGATTGAGATCTCTTTCTCCCATCGAACCTGAACAAAGAAGGCCAGTCAAAATTCAAAGGAGGGACAGTACTTCGAATGGTGGTAGTAAGAAGCAGGTTACTGAAAACAGCCGCCTTCCTCAGCAATCAGTATCGGCCAGTAGCAGTAGCAGCAATACTCGTAGATCCTTGCGAAACGTATCGCCAATGTCTTCCTGTCATCATCGTCATCACAGATCCTCTTCCAGCTGTTCGTGTAAATCTCTTTCGGGTCGACGCTCCAATTCACCGAGGAGACGAGACAGGGAAGCACGCGACTCTCATACTCATCGCTGTCAAAGAAGCAACGAGCGTACAGCGACAAGACGAAGCAGGGAAGATAGCAGGGGTCGGCATTGCGATAGAGGGAAAGAAAGACCAGAAAGACCCTCTAGCAGAACCTGTTCTAGTTCTTGCCACGGATGTGAGGTACTTAATGGTGGAAGAAAGGGCGCTGATAATTCAAGCAAATGTCGAAGTAGTAGTATTAGTGGTAGACATCTCCAAGAGGAGGAAAGACATCGGAGAGACAGAACAGAACCGGCGAAGTCTGGAAACAGTGGTACATGCAGAGACACTTCATCGTCATTATCAAAGTCACATCATCCTACTTCATCGAATAACAGGAGGTCGTCTTCCCCAGGCCATCGTGATACAAGTCATAGTCGTAGTGTAGTAGAAGCAAGCAAGAGAAGCACCAGGCAGGGAAGCTTTGGTGGTGGTGGTAGTGGTACAAGGGGGCGTTGTTCTACTAAGTCTAAGGAGGACGATAATAATGATAATAGAGACCGTAGCCATTCTTCTTCTGCTCGGAGTAGGAAGCCTGAATAGCCTGAAACGAGAGATGAGTGTAGTACTAGTAGTAGTCAGAATCATCGCAGCAGCAATCGTAGGGCCAAGGACTGCCACTCTTCCTTCGCTACTTGTCCGGGTTCCAATTCGGAGGGAGAGTGAACAGATGCATAATAATAATGTCTCGCAATTTATGCATAATTGTTTTTAATCAAAAATAATGATTGTACAGTGGAAGTTGGATTCAACGAGGTCGTCGGTCGGGACTGACGACATGATCTCGCTGTATGCGACCTCTCGTTGGGTATAACGAAAAGTCACATACGGGGATTTCAACTGGCCTCGTTGTAGCCGACTTCTCGTTGAATGCGACCTCGTTCAATGTAGATTAAGTTGCATTAATTATATCATCAATTGTTGCAGTTGCCAAGTTTTTACCTTTCCCAGTATTGCTATAAAAAATAAATTTGTACCTCTATAAGTATCGCTAGACGTCTATCTGTACATATTGTATTTTTATACCGCATGTTCTTATTCTTAAACTTATAAGAATGAAACCAAACCAAAACTAGGTATACCTCCTACACAACGATTATATGTGTTTAAATTTAAATTTAAATTCGAACGAAGAGAGTTTAGTTGTTATGTTGGACAGCTCTCGCATTCCTTCATTGTATTGTATGTACCATAATATTATATTCATGGCAGGGTGGTCTCAGGGAAGTCTCTCTTTGGTGAAGTCGTTTTTATTTACGCAGCAGGCGTCTTTTTTTGGTCCCTTTGGTGCAGCGCTAGAATTGGCCTACTATAACTATTGGAAGTAGAAATATTTAGGACTATACTATTACAAATTGTCAGTAAATGTAGTAATATTTGGGGCTATTGCAAATTGTCAGTAATATGTAGTAATATTTGGGGCTATTGCAAATTGTCAGTAATATGTAAAATATTTTTGGACTGTTATTGTTAGCAGTTAAGTTAGGCTTCATGGTCACAAACTAAACAGCACTTGCCCTCAACGGTGTTTGCTGATACAGTGGAAGTCGTATTCAACGAGGTCGTCAGGGCTGACGACATGATCTCGTTGTATGCGAACTTTCGTTATACGCGACATCGGGTATAACGAAAGGTCGCATACTGGGATTTCAACTGGCCTCGTTGAATCCGACTTCCACTGTACACAGGCAGGTCTTCATAACTTTCTGAAAGTGTTTTGATTATTTGTCTTGTGTTGCACTTTCCATGCGGAGGAGGTGCTGACGTCTTTCTTATTCTTCTGTGTATTTTCATTTGTTGATATATGTATATTGTGCACTTACCACAGTAAATAGTAAGCCTGGATGCCATATGATTATAATATAACAGCATAGTGCAAATAACGTAGGCTACTGAATGTTTTCAATTTGAAGATTGAATAAATTTATTTTATTTTTATTTTTTAATCACAATTTTTATTTTTATACCATCAATGATCAATGATTTGTTTGTTGCATATATTATTTATTATTCATACAAAAGTTTGCATATTTTTGTTGTATGGGTTGGATGGCAAGAAAAATTTAAAATTCAATAAAAGATGATGTTGTTACGTAATCCTTAGTTTTTATTGTTTCCATCCCAAGGGCCTTTGTGTGTGTGGTGTGGGTGTGGATCTGTTTTCGCCTTTTGTTTAATTGTTTTTATGTGGATATTGGTTTTGTTTT
>JAULCB010248977.1:1424-12565 GCA_032358575.1 Dendronotus rufus
CCCCCCCCCCCCCCCCCCCCCCCCCCCCCTCCTCTCTCGGTCTTTGTCTCTCTCTTTCCCTCGTTCTCTCCTTTTTTTTATCTCTCTCTAGGTCTCTGTCTCCCCATCCGTCCCTCTCTCTCTTTATTTTCTTTTCAGTCTCTGTCTCTCCCCATCTTCAATTCAAAGATTACAATGAACAGTTCTTGGCTATATCGCGTGGGAGAGTGCAACGAACTCTTTAGATTGTTGTCTGTTCGACTTTTAAGTTTAAGCGGAGCACAACTCTGGCTGGGCCTTTGTAAGAGACTTAATACTTTTTTTTAAACAGCTGTAATAATCCGCACGCGTGGATTAGAAAGGCATTATCCTCTCCGACGTAATAAGAAGAATAGTACGAGTATGGATATTCTCTCTCTCTCTCTCTCCCTCCCTCCCGCCCTCCCTCTCCCCCTCTCTCCCCCTCTCTCTCTCCTCCACACACACACTCACTCTCACTCCCACACTCTCACTCCCACACACTCACACTCTCACTCCCACACACTCACTCTCTCTCTCTCACACTCTCTCTCACACTCTCTCTCACTCTCTCTCTGATAGACTAATGAATAGGGAACTGGAAAAAGATCACTCGTACGAAGATAATAACTACCGTACTCCAGGACAATAATAAAGCTCTAAGGGAGGCTGCGCATTCTGACGCTAATAACCAGAAATCCATTTTCGACGTGGCTTATTAATTGTAACGAAAATTGTAGCCTCGCAAGTCTAACAAGCATCCATTTTATTACTCTTTAATAATGTATTTTCTACTTCACATGGGGTCTGTTCATTTTAACCGTCAGTGTGTCAAATGCATTATTCGTTCGTTTCAAGAGGAGTGACAGTAGGGATACCGTTAACTATGTCTAATGAGGCAATACTGGTTCCGAAATAACCGATTTACAAAATCTGTTATTTTCGAGCCAACAATTTATCTTTTTAATACTTATCCGTTTGTCTAATAGGTAATACGATAGGAGAAAAGCAATACAACATTAGTTTTGTTGAAATGGCATGAAGCGGACGAAGCAAACTACTTGAATAATATCATCATCGGTGTACAAAGTAACATAAACTCATCCAACGCAAAAGAGTCGGCCATGCCAATCGTTTTACTTCCACAATTAATAATGAGGATAGTTTAAAAACTGACTAAATCTATAGGTAATGAAAACACACATCAAAAGGTGAATAATTAGACATTCCTAGATAAGACGATGATGTTATACGATACGGCATACGCGTTTCAATTTCTCTATTTTTGTCAAAGTGAAGGAAGTTTGATTGTGATTGTCCCGAAAGAATCTTAGCATGAAGCAAACAAAACATGTCCAAACGAATAAGAATGAACAGCCTATTCATTGCTTTCTTCACAACGAGGAACGCGGGGTCATTTCAAACACCGCTCACAATAATTAGATAAGCTCACAGACTAAAGACTCACTTGATAGGCGTTAAGAAAGAAACTTCCTAGAATACAGACATTATAGTAGAATCTCGACCATGATCCAGTTCTCCCAATGATTTGTTTTCCAGTTCCAGGAAATTAAATCAAAGCTTTCGTATTGTACCTGCTACTACTTACTGAGGGTGGAAACACACACACACACACACCCACACCCACACCCACACACACACACACACACACACACACACACACACACACACACACACACACACACTTCACTCGAGGAAAACAGTTCCATCATCAGGACACGTTGGAAAACACGGCCAGTATGTAAACATAACGGGAGATCCGCACTCGACTCAGGTTTGAATGAGTATCTGGCTATGGGCAGTGGATGATTTTGTTAGAATGATAGTGCCGATGTGCTTCCAACAGCTGCTCGTACTGTATGCTCCCCGGGGTGTTGAGAAGGAACAACAATTGGTTTGCCACGGCCTGTCAGGGGATTAATTTGACATTGTAAATCGCTTTGAGCATGAAGAAGTAGGCGCTATATAAATTGCCGATTAATTAATTAATAATATCATGCGGACCACGTCGAGACTGATAGCGAGATATAATATGTCGTAAACCGTGCGTGAGCATACTACTGGTGATGGCGTTTACTGGTTCATTCTGCTAGTTTGTTTTGGGTTATATTGTATGGGTTCTTTTTTTTGTAAGTTATAATTTATTTAGCTTAGTTTTCTAAGGGGGGGGGGGTCTAATTTGTTTTCGTAACGCCATAATAATATCATTACGACTTTGTTCACATGTGACGAATGGAACTTTCACAATTAATTCTCATTCAAGGTGAATGTTATCAATCTTCCATTTGACAGTCGAATCAAAATGTAAATTATGATTTATAGTGTACGAATGCACCGAGATAAACCAAGCTTCACAAGCCCGTTCGTTTGTCACCTTTTTGTCTAGCGCGCTAGGGAATTCTACACCGAGCTGCGGCCTTTCTCAGTTCTTTTAACTTTCCATTTATCTGACGGGCTAATAAAGGCGAATTATTGATAAACAAACATCACTTCATGATATAATTAATGCCTGTATTTCTTTGCAGAAGCATTAGGTATAATGTTAAACGCATTGCGGGGAAAACACACACACACACACACACACACACACACACACACACACACACACACACAAAACAAAAAAAACCATCCACACACACAAACACACGCGCACACACACACTCAAACACCCACACTCACACACAAACACATACACACCCACACATGCGCACTCATTGGGGGCGTTCATCAAAACAAACCACTAATGGCTTCGAGGACAAAGTATCTCTTGTTATTTGTATAGAGGGTGCTGTCACGATTCGTTTTCTTTACTCATTAGCATGCAGCCATACCGATAATGATAATAATAATATGTGTGAAAACGACAAACAGCATGTATTATGAAATGAGCGTAAAGTAAAGCCGCGATTAAAAAGTCGTTTTAGACGTCGCATCGTTTCAAACGGGAGTTGGTCATGCCAACGTTAATGACACTGATTTCAAAGGAGTTATTATGTAAATCATAAATTCTTCCCCCAGTCGTAGTAAACATAATTCCACTTTAACAGCGGTGACTGATCGTATGATTAGCTAGACACACTCGATCTTTTTTTTCGGAATGCATTAAGGATCATTAGCGACTTGCGGGTCGATCTACACAATAATAATAGTATAGGAATGGAACAGCACTTTGGTTGGCGTTCTGTGTGTATACGCCCCTTTCTTCCAATACTATTGATGACGGAAGAAAGAGTCACAACAACGTAGATATTAGCGGTATGACTTCTAGAAATACTACCATAATATGGCATTGGGCAGAATAGCCAAGATTAAAAAGGCCTTTAGGACATAAACGATAACAACAGCAACAACAACAATGAAGTCGACAAGTCGACGTCAACAACAAAACAGCAACGACGACGACAACAAAACAGCAACGACGATGACAACAACAAAACAGCAACGACGATGACAACAACAAAACAGCAACGACGATGACGACGACAAAAACGATAACGACGACGACAACAAAAACGACAACGACGACGACGACGACAACGACAACGACGACAACGACGACGACAACGACAACGACGACGACAACAAAAACGACAACAAAAACGACAACGACGACGACAACGACGACAACGACGACAACGACGACAAAAACGACAACAAAAACGACAACGACAACGACGACAACGACGACAACGACGACAAAAACGACAACGACGACGACAACCACAACGACGACAACGACAACAAAAACGACAACAAAAACGACAACGACAACGACGACAACGACGACAACGACGACAAAAACGACAACGACGACGACAACGACAACGACGACAACGACAACAAAAACGACAACAAAAACGACAACGACGACGACAACGACGACAACGACGACAACAAAAACGACAACGACGACGACAACGACGACAACGACGACAACAAAAACGACAACGACGACGACAACAACAAAACAAAAATGACGACAACGATGACAACAAAAACGACGATGACGGATGACGACGACAACGATGACAACAACAACGACGACGACGACGATACCAACGACGACGACAAAATCAAAAACGACGACACCGACAACGACGTGGACTTTAAACAAGCACAGAAATAAAACGTCATCAATATTATCATAGAGGATACTTCCGTACTAGTACTGAGTTTTCGACATTGATAACGCTGACAAATAGAATCCCTAATACTATTACACATAATAATATGATGTTAATGGCAGGCCTACTTTGAAATCATAAACGTTAGAAAAACACTGTTGAAATATCTAGTCATCGCATCGCGTCATCACAACGCTGTAAAAACTGAACTGTCACTTTCACAGATCTGGACTTATACACTATACTATTAGATTCTTCTTTTCTCGCAGTAGTCCAGAAACGAATACCGTAAATAGATAAATGAGAGCATATATATAGCGCTTATCCACGTCATCACCGTGCTCTAAGCGCTTCATAATACCACATTAATTTATCCCTCAACGAACATCAGACGAAACATGCGGCCCGTTAGGCACGTATACAATTTTTCGTTCAAAGAAAGGACAGGGTGACCTAATTTCACATCCCTCTCCGATAGGAGGAGGACGATTGTGTAAAGAGTCGTTTCCAAGGACTCAAAGACGTGCCCAGACAAGATTCGAACCCTCGACCCTTCGATCTCCAGGCGGATACGCTGACCACTAGGCTGCCGACGACACAACCTATTCATTATGGGAATTGATTAGCATTGCAGCACGTGTGACCGACATTATCGTATTCATTGCTGACCGCGCTAATGTAAACAACACATTAGGAAACAGTGAGGGGCCCATCGCCCCATTATTATATTATTGGAACTACGGGGTCAAACGGGATGGTGTAATAATCACGTGCGCGCACGCACACACGCGCACGCGCACACACGCGCACACACACGTACACACACGTACACACACGTACACACACGTACACACACGTACACACACGCACACACACGCACGCACACACACGCACACACACGCACACACACGCACACACACACGCACACATACGCACACATTAATCTAATATCTTCGTCATAATAATATTATGTTGAGCTTTCATATTAGTTATGTTCCTACCGGTATCTTTAACTATATTCATCTATATCTAACAATAACTTATGCATTTTCTGTATAGATATCTTCCAATCTAGTTGTATCTGTATTTAGTTTCATTCATAAAACCCAGCAGTTTCGGCTTAACATAGATCTTTTGAACCGTTTGTAATTATAAAATTTCCCGATTTACTTCTCTCTCCTCAATACACCCAGCTTTCATTATAGGTAATAATGCAAACCCCAAACCGTAAACCCTATCTTTGTTCTCATCGGTATATTATAGAATATATGATAAGTAAATGTGTAATAATGAGTCACTACATGAGAATGATGAGACTCGTATTGCACGAATGAAGGTACTAATATATACACTGTTGTTATCATAAGAGATACATGAAACCTTGGATGAAAACAAACAAAAGCAAAACAAATGGATGTAATCTATATTATTACTCTTAACCTCTTTAGCTCCATTAGCCAGCATGCCTCACATACCCCATTACTCACTTCATGTGGTAGTACACGGTCAAGTCGTGCCAAGCCATTCACCGTGTCCCGTCGTGTAACTAACGTAACAACAACAAGAACAATTCGCAAAGACCAACAGTTACAATAATAATGATAACAAGAGATAAATTTGTTTCTGTCTTATTTTCTTCCCTTGGCTTCGTCTTTCGGCACTTCTCATTAACACTTCCCAGTTCGCAAACAATTATCTTAAATATTTCTTAATATTCCAGTACGGTACCTTCTCCATCAACCTTATCTATACTGACATAGACAGACAGACAGACAGACAGACAGACAGACAGAGCGACAGACGGACAGAAAGACAGAGCGACAGACAGACAGAGTGTCAGACAGACAGAGCGACAGACAGAGCGACAGATAAGAAAGACAAAATAGACAAACAGATCTATGTTTCTTTCTGTTTTGCCTACAATTTGACACATTCCTCGAATCTGATAACGCATCTATAGACATTTCAGGCTGGGTTTCTTACGACACAAAACTTGGCTTCGGTAAAGACAAGTGCGTTAGCACAATATAGGTCCCGTAATATCTATTTAAACCTTCTACCCAAAGGTATGAAAGGTTAACCGATCAAGAAATATAGATCAAGACCAAGATAAGAAACAGGAGTACTCAAGCGACCACGGTCGGCTTCGATCTATCAGCCACAATCGTTAAATGGTTCTGGTTAAATGAGCTCAAACTACACACTATAATATATGAATTGTGTCATCTCGGGGATATGCTTCAATAAACGAGAAATATTTCAACATTTTCATAAATGTCAAACTTGAGTAGATTTACATGTCGATGAAACCAAATGTAAAATTTAAGCAGGATGATAAATTATTGTGTCCACAGAATTTCAATAACGCCATTGATCCGGAAGAGAAGATTTAAAACGAAGAAATCGTAACCCGGAAACATGCAAATCGTGTTCGCGAGAAGACATGATAATTTTCTCCAAGGACGCAATCAACCACCGATAGATAATCAATCCAAACTCAGAAAAAAAATCCACTTTGATTATTTATTACTCACGATTCGTTGGCTCATTTAAACTCGGGGGTGTGTTCATTGGCGTGTGAAGGTGATTATAATGATGATAATATGAACGTACTAAGGTAGGAGTAGGATCACGACAAGTAAGAAGATTACATTGACGGTGAATGAATAATATGGCATTGGTATATCTTGTACGTTATCATTGATACATTACTGGTGTTGACTGGAGTTGACTGGATTTGTTGTTTGCTTGTTGTTTTGGTTTTATGACGATTACAATCGCGAGTGGTTTAGTAGGGGTTTGCTCTGATTTTACTCTAATTAGCTTGCAGTAGGAAACTATCTGGTTCTTTTCAATACGTTGCTGATTCCGCTAACCAATGAGGTAAGTAGCAAAATAAAAGAGATATTATAATCCACGATCTCCTCTACAAAATGTATCGGATGTCTACAATATAGTTTATCCAACCTATTGAGATAATCTTTCGGCCAGGTATTCATAATAGTTTTTTCTTTTGTCCAGTAGAGACGTTCAACAAATTATTGCGTTAAAATTAGTCCGGGTTACTTTATAACTAGTCATACTAGAACCCAGAATTTACTCACACCAGAGCTACTATATATGATAAGCACTCTAAACTCTTTGCTCACAGACATTCCTCCAATCTGAGATCGCATCTACCACCACCACTACAGGCTTTTCAGACCCCAATTCTCATGACACAACACTCGTATACTCCAAGAATTGTAAATTGTAAAACGTTGTAATCTTTTCGGCACTATTATTCGTCAAAGGGTAACAATCCGAATCTAAGGTCCCTAGTACTAGTAGACTAATAGTAGGTACCGTAAGTATTAGTGTTGTCTACCTTGATTATCTACTTCCGGCGGCGGTCTGGGGAAGATGCGTAGGCGTCTTACTGAGACTCGCATCAATACTCCATACACCGTTTCATCCCCGGCCCTTTTCAAATTAATATTATTATCAAATCCAGTCGCGGCCCGTGATAATCAAAGTTGGTACATTTACTTACCACCGAGTTCGAACCACGGCTGAGGCGATGTTTTTCAAGGCTTTGACGCTGGTCATAATAATAATGATAATGGATAGCATTTATAGAGCGCATCTCCACGTTAGTGCTCGATAGAGAGCTGTAGCCATATCGCAGACAGACTAAAGACGGAGGTATCGCGTGTATACATTATGTATGATATACAAAGTATGCGTTTCCTAAAACTGGGAATCCAAAAAGGAAAAAGGAAAACTGTCAAAAATAGTGAATGTAACAGTTAGGCTTATTTTTGTTTCTTTGCATTGCAATTCAAAATTCAGTTGTGTTTCTTCACTCACTCATTTCTATTACTTTACACTATATCATAATATTGGAAATGCTGCGCTTTTCTTGAACATTTCTTAATATTCCAGTGCCTGCTCTCCCAATCTTGTCTATTATAATATAATATACAATCGAACGGGGAATTTTCTTTTCAAGAAACAAAATAAAAAATCCACAGAAATTGTTTCCAAATGAAGAATGAACAATATGCCAAATAATAATGGCCAGTCTAGTCCAAGGTCATTGGAAAAACAAGTAAAATCAATGTCGCCAAGTGGTTCACTTCCGCGATGGAAAACGATAAAAGTGTATCTACCATAATAGTATGCTTTGTGACGTCATTGATAGAGTTTTCCTTTCAACCAAATTCTATTGTGTGTGAAAGGAAATGAGAATGGTTGGAGGGGTGGTAGGAGGGGTGGTAGGAGGGGTGGTAGGAGGGGTGGTAGGAGGGGTGGTAGGGGGTATATCACGTATTATTCCATTTGATCCATTAGGTGTCGCTACTGTATCATCACCATAGCGCTGACAGTACATGGCGACACATTGATATATTGTCATATTCTAAAGCCCTGATGGAAACTATTGATCTGATAATAAGATAAACCTATTGTAAATTTGAAACCAATAGATCGTTCGATCGTTCGAACGATCAATGAATCCATCCATCAATCTTACCCTGATCGTGATGCAAACTCTACCTTGTACGTCAAACATGTATTGACACCGCTGATAAGAGACCATTAGTGTTACTGTATTCTTTAATAACGTCTGGTAAAGTCTTTCAAAGAAAAGAACGCAAGTTGAATGTTTTACGCCCTTTTAAAACTAATTAACTAGTCGGATCAAAGTCCGTTTTATTATATATTCCATGTCTGACAGAAATATGACTAACAAAGTATGTAGTAACACGGCCTTTTTTTACAATACAATATCCGATGAAAGGCAGTAAGAAGACCCCCTCATCCCTAATATATATAGTCCACAAGGGCACCGGGCCCAGATTCTGTCCATTAGTCGTGTAGTAATGACAAGGTACCTACGTATACCTGACGTTGGAGAAATTAAATCAAAATTAGATGAGAACATCTATATAGCGCTTATCCACGGTCAACATCGTGCTCTTAGCGCATCACAAATATACCACATTCATCCCCGGCGAAACATATAACACAATACATTACGCTGCCTGTTAGGCGCGTATACAGTTTTTCGGACGAAGACAACGGCAGAAGACGTCTGTCTCGTCTTGTCTCTACGTCATAGCATAGCTATGCCTCTTGTCACGTATACATACTTTATTTGTTTATTTTTTCAGCTTGCTTATCAACATCTATTCCAGTAAGAGTAATAGTAGATAGATTTAACCAAAGTATCGGTTGATTGATATATTATTAATATCTGTAACGAAATGGGACACTGTCTGGGGTTCATCGCGCTTGTCAGACAGCTAAGAAATAATGAACTACCCACAAATTGTAAATAATCTAAAGGTGGTAATATTACCCTTTACATTGTCAACCCGACCAACACCACTCCATCTCTCGGGCATCGATCATATCCATGCCATCTTCTGATCCATCAAATCATTATCCTTGTTGACAGTCCCCTGGTCGGGGCACCCACCCGCTTGTCACTCGAAATAAATTAAATGAGAGCATTTATATAACGCTTATCTACGGTCATCGCCATTCTTTCAGCGCTTCGCAATAGTACATTAATTATCCCCGGCGAAACATGTAACACGCCACACGAAACATGCTCCCTGTTAGGCGCTTATAACATTTTTTGAACAGAGACAACGCCAGGGGAACCTCCAATGGGATGTGAGCAACGGTGTAAAGTCTTTCCCAAGGACTCAACGTCGAACCCAGACAGGATGCGAACCCTGGACCTTCGATCTTCAGACGGATACGCTGACAATAAGCTGCCGACGCTACAATAAAATAGTCTCCAAAAATAAATAGCCCGTCTCCACACCTTTCAGGCGATACCTCAGTAGGTATTCATGTCTCTCTGCGACGACACGACTTAATTACTACAGACCCGGATTAGAACCTTTAAAATAAACCATCTCTTCAGATGCATACCGAATGAGAGAAGGTTATCACGGCACCGGCTTTCTATACGTAACGGCATCTTATCGGAGACGGACAATAATGTGAATGTGCTGCTTGCTACACGATTTTGAAAAGCTTGCTTTCACCAGGGGAAAGTGCATAATGAAACAAAAGAAACTGTCTTCACCATGGGGTTAATTCAAAAGTTTACAGATTTCGATTATCATGATATTCACGGACAACTCGAAACTGTAGCGTCAGAGACCTAAGAGGCAAATACGTCATCAAAAGTGATTAATCAGAAGGAGACGACCACCATAATGGATGATACTATTCACTGCTATTTTATTTGCAAAGTACAGTAAATTAATATTAACGGGGCACTTTAACTTATGAAACTGATATAGACGTCAGTAAATTCATGAAACAACAGAGCTGACCCAGGCATGCAGTCTGTTTATTTAGTTATAGCATTCAATATGGCGGCTCGAAGAATTCTGTAGCTACGAAAAATAGAGTCTGAAGTCCTTTCTAATCTACTCTGTATTCTGTGGGGCGCATTCCACCGCGGACTTCCCGACGACAGGCATTTGCTCTGACCACTAGACCAAGCGCGTACGATGCAGTTATTTGTGCGGTACGTAACTCGTTCGCCTACTAACTACTAAATACGTTCCACCTGCCTACTACGACCAAAATACTGGCCATTAATAACACATTACGCTAATGTAAATTATATAAGTCTGCCGTTAAGCAACTACTAACGACGACAGACGGTGGATGAATAAAAGGTGGATGCACCGGGGAATAGCAGCTACTGTAGCTGACTGGTTTGTAGTAGTAACAATAACAATAATAATAATGAGTTTATTAATAGAGCGCCTTTCGCCAAGGCCCCCAGGCGCTTGTACACACTACTAGGTACGGGGTTAGTTAATGCGAGCGGTCGGCCATATTATGTGAGAATCTATGGCCACATAATAAATAAATGTCGGGTGGGATTTGGTCAATTAATGATGCGCATAATGTGGCTAAGGTCACGATGCGATGTTTGGCTGTGTGTGTGTGTGTGTGTGTGTGTGTGTGTGTGTGTGTGTGTGTGTG
>JAULCB010249088.1:0-12563 GCA_032358575.1 Dendronotus rufus
GTTGCATATTTCCAAGCATAACCCTTTAAGATAGTAGGTCTGGTTATTTTAAGACCGGCGGAAAATACTCACTCCCATAATTTATAGTAGTTATAGATACAAATCTTACCACATTTGCCTCGTAATGGGCCATCATGAGCACAGACTGTTTTCTGCTGACAGACGCATCTCCAATGCAGATGTCACAGCCCGTGCGTCCAACCACATACTTTTTGTCACCAAGAATCGGATACTTTTCATCTGGAAAAGATGAAAATCATCAAGTTCTTTAAAAATGGAACGAAGTTTCAAAACAATATGCAATTCAGACCGCGAAAAAGAATGATTTCACAAGAGCATAAAACTGAAGATATAATGAAATGTCACTTCTTTTTGTTACTAGACTGCTACAATGACAATGAATAATCAAAAGGAGAGAAAATCAGATTGATAAGTATAAGACTACTTGTAGTACTTGGTGGCTTTGATGGTATAACGGTAAGCGCATTTGACTCAAGATCGAGCAGTCCCAGGTTCGAATCCTGATCAGAAACATCTGACGATATGTCCTTGGGAAAGATGTTTTTACACAAAACTTCCCCATCCATCCAGGTATAGAATGGGTAGAGGCTCAAAACATGTGGGTTCAGAAAGTAATCTGTGATAGACTAGCATCCTACCCAGAGAGTGTTTTATGTCTCTTGTCAGCTTCGCGCTACAGGAACCAGGATAAGCTCCGATCCTTGAGCCAAAGAAGGACCATCAGAGGACTTGTTAATTCTTTTCGATTGCAAAAAGACTTGCTTTCATTGGTATTTCAGGGGTATCATATATTCAATTTCAATCAAACTCAAGTCTATGAAAACAGTTATACATTGATCAAACATTTCCTAGAACGTTACTTTATAATGATAAGATAGGAAATTATGCATAAAAGATCAAAACAAAAAGAACAAAAAAGTAAGATAAGACCGATTAGAAGTCTTTAGCACAGATTAGTCTATGTTGCAACCATCAAGTCCAGTGACTAAATTAAGAAAAAGGAATTCTAATTAGTTTAAGGGTTCTTTTCGTCCCAATTAATTTTTTAATCAATACGAAACGATGAATTTAAAAACATTTCACAAAAGGAAACAATAAGAATAATAGAGAGAACACGAGTGCGTTCTCCGTGGTCTACTGGTAGAGGCACGGCAGTTTAGTTTCCTTGTCAAGAGTGCACATTGAAAAAAACCCGGTCCATTCTCATAAAATAATCAAAATAATCAAACCTTCATTGGAAGACGATACAAGCAACCACATTTTGATGGTGAGCGGGGGCTTGGCTTAGTCTAAGAGTAGACTATCTTCTGGAGCGGATCGGAGAACAGTTCCACAAAAATCAACTTCGATTCGATGCGAATTTCTCTCAATGTTTTTATTAGAATTGTGTGTTTATATTCTATAAATAGAAAGTACGAAATGGTTCCATACACCATTTAGAAGTATATTGTTATTCGTTCCCTTGGATTCTTCGCTTTTTTCTTGATTTGATTTATTATTTCTGTCTTTTATTTGATGATAATCACGGAGCACTCTTTGGAAAACGACAAACAAACAAAAAGTTCAAAGTGATGAACAGTGCCGATGATAGGAGATGACAAATAAGAAAGATAACAAAAACAGTCACTAACGTTGGATGGCTTTAAAAAGAAAACGACGCGCACCTGTTTATTATTATAACATTAATTTGCATATATATCTGGATCTGGATAATATGTACACTGCAGATGCCAAGAATGGCGTAAGGCAGTCGTCTTTTTGTTGTAGATAGGACATTCGCTCATTGATATCATCAAGGTCCAGTGCGGTGAATAATGCTGCCTCTCGGCGCAACTACGTTGCACAGTAGATAGACCAGAGATGATATATTGTTTACAATTTACACCCACGTCTCTGTCCGTGCTTGTTTTGTAAGTCAATATGAATACATCAAGTGTCTTCTTACCAAAGAATGTATACCATTTAGCACCTCTATGTGTCGTACAGAGAAATGGACTCCTTACGCCGATGACCCAGGGGAGATAGTGTGTAGGTAGGCAGAAACGTTACCACTGTCTCATGTTGTAGTCCATTGTTGGTGTATACCAATACCATACTATCAATATCCATTGCTTACATATTATAATTATAACATGCCTATGATATTTGTTGTAAACAGAACAGTTCTATTCATCGACTCCAGTGCTCTCTGTTTTTAGTGGGTTTTTTGTTGTCTGTTTTCTGTTGAGAAAGGGGTAACCCGAAACGTCCCGTGTTTTTAACCGTCCCGTCCCTTACAGAAGCTTTTCCATTTTCATTCTTTGATTTATAATAATATGTTTGTTTCTTCATGTTGTTCTTCTTGGGAAGCAGGCATGCCTCTCCAGCAGTGTGTTGCTACTATTATTGCCTTATCTTATCGCAAGCACTTGACGCTACGACCCCCCAGGCCGGTAAACACAGCGCCCCCCCCCTCTCCATCGCCTTCTTCCCTATCTCCTTCATTTTCTCCCTCAGTCATCTCCCTGACTCTTTTGGAGTACACACCTTTGTATCGACTCCAGCGCTCTCCGTTTTTTGTGTTATTTGTTTTGTATCTTTTGTCCGTTGAGAAAGGGGTAACCCGAAACGTCCGATTTTTGCTGTCTCGTCCTTCTACAGAAGCTTTTCCATTTTCATCACATGTTGTGATCTACTATTATTAGTAACATGATACTGGTGAACATGTTTGGTTCTGAGTTAGGCTATGGGGACTACGTGTCCACAGGTTCGAAACCACCCGGTGGCAAAAAAAAAAGAAAGAAAGTTTTTCTTTCTTATTATCTTCCCTGGGTTTCATCCTCCAGCACTGCACATCAATATTTCCAGCCAATGGAAACACTGCGCATTCTCGCTTTCTGTAGCATGAAGTAGACAAGTGACAGTGACAGAAAGTCACTTGCTGGATAGGAAGCTAAAAATAGTCGCAGATTACTTTCCCAACCCACATTATGTGCGAGTCAGTACTCATTGGGCTTGAGTGGAGTGAGAAAAATTGTGTAAAAATGACTTTTCCGGGGGCATACCTACCTGATCAGGATTCGAACACGATACCCCTCAATCTAGAATTGAATGCCTTGACCATTGCCAACTGTATCCTATCTTTGTTCTCTCTAACGATGTATAAAATATAATATTGAACAAGAGTCATCTCTTTCGTGTAGCTTTTTAATAAGAAATATGATAATGATATGATTTATGTGTGAAAAGTGCTATGTCTGTTGTGGGTGCGTGCGTGGTTCTGTGTAAAGAGCTTGCATGTGTTTTACATCTTAACTGTTTCGGTCCTTAAGTTTGATATTGTTAGGCGCCCAGAGCTCTCCATTCGGAGAGCCTTGCTGCCCTATACAAATGTTTAACATTATTATTACAGTGGCACTTGGATACAACGAGCTCAGATTGAACGAGACCTCGCATCCGAGGTATATTTTAATCCCCGTTTTCTCACATTATGCTCCCCTCCCCCTCGCATTCAACGAGACCTCGGATCCAACGAGAATAACCAGTCAGTCCCGACTACCTCGTTGTATCCGAGTTTCACTGTATCATTATCATTAAGTAACAGTAACATATATATTCAGTTCGCAGCTTTGGTTAACAGGGAGTACAGCCCTGATCTGTCTTGACATACAGTCACAGCATGGTGGTAATTAACCCCTGACTTGACTTCTTTCTAAGTTGCCTTGTTTACTTTTTGATGACCGAGTGGTTAGAGGCGTGTGAGGTAACTAATCCGGACGTCGTGGGTTCAAGCCCCACAGGGTGATGAAAAATGTATTTTCTTCTATTTTCTTCCCTAGGCTTCGTCTTTCGGCACTAATCATTTATACTTCCATTTAATGGAAACGCTGCACCTTACTTTTTTAAGCCATTTGTGTGTGGTGGGGCCCACAAAAATCATCAGTATCAGTGATCAGACCAAAAGTGCCTTTCATTTTCATGTTATAGTTATAACTAATTTTTAAAATCTGAAGAAAAAAAAAAACCCCAACACCACAGGTACACACACACGCCAGAAAACAAACAAACAAAAGAACTGTACATCTAATGTGTAAATAGACTGGCTGGAAGATCCAGTACATCTATATTTATGAGTTATCAGTATCAGTTCATCCTACTGTGTATTTCAACAATTTCCTTTAAATAAAAATCATACATTTACTATTTATTCATCATTTCTTAATGAAAACAAAAATCAGACTTATACTTATACCCCTAACAACACTAACATTTACTTGAACATCTATCGTTACTTAGGTAGACCAAGTAATGTAAGAAGAGGCGAAATCTCCACAATAGTCCTGTCTATGACTTGGCACAGAAAGGGATAGAAACAAATTCTCTCTCTCTCTCTCTCGACTCTCACACACACACACATAAGCATTGAACACATATTTTTTTGTAGTAGCTTTCATAATCATACTCATTGACAAATGGGTACCTATCAAAATAATCAGTGTGTATCAATAAAACTTTTATTATATGAAAAGAATAATAACAAGTAAATATTACATGAAAAGAATAATAACAAGTGAAAAAAACCAGCCCCAGAGAATCAAACTCAATCATTTGACGACTTTTCTTTTTTTCTGCGGAGGTTTGCTATTTCCTGTGTCTGTAGGCTTCGGGGATTGGGTATTGTTGCCGCTTTCTGAAACGGAGGGGACGCTAAAGCCCGGGACCTGGAGAGGTGAAAGAAAATATATTTTAAAATATCATTTATGTCATTTCGCTTTTGTTATACTATAACTATAAGCAAAGAAATCAAGACACAGTGAGATGATCTGTATCTGTATCTGTATAGTTCTCCAAAGTATCTCACACACGAACAATGCTTATTATGGAGGTGTGTGAGGCTTGGCACACTCTGTAAGCCAAAAGAGCGGTTTTGATGCTTCAAAACGGTATGAAAATAATGGATTACTCTACTATAGGTGAATAAATAAATTGAGGTTCACTCTATAGCTGTACTCATTTTCATTTATAAGTGAAAATGAGAGGACCTACACTGTAGGTTAAAGTTAAAGTTGAAATAGCATAAATACGAAACGTATTGAACTGGACTGTCCAGGAATGGAGTGTTATTGTTATGGAAGTCAGTCGGTCAGTATTTGCTTATTCTTCCTACCTTAGGCTTGACCAGTTTGAGGGAGAGTTTCATGTGCTGGACATTGGATCGGTCAATGCTGAGCTGGACAATGACTGGGTCAAACACATGGACGGTCACATCTCCCGCTGTCTGCGTATTGTTCTGGGTTTGGGAGAGGGGGTAGGGGTGGGAGAGGGGAAGGGGGGGAATAAAGATAATAAAAGGGATTTTAGTATTGATTGCACCTTCGACAAAACACAGAGCTAGGAAATATATGGATCAAAGAACTACGATAAGCAGGTGATAAGCCCACTGTGCAGTACTAGTTGTATCACCACCCACTACTAATCCTGTTACGTTATCATTACGACCAGCAGGTGATCAGCCCACTGTGCAGTGCTAGTTGTATCACCCACAACTAATCCTATTACTACGTTATCATTACAACAAGCAGGTGATCAGCCCACTAATAATCCTGTTACGACTATGTTCTCACCTCCTCATCGTACTGGAACAGGCCTGTGGAGCCGGCCTGACTGAGGAACACGGTGCCCTCCAGGCCATACTTGGGGATGAGGACTTGCAGGGCGTTCTTCCTCACAAACAGCACGTGGCCCTCCTCGTCATGAATACGGTTCTTGAAGAACAGCTGGAAAATGGTTGCAGGGGGCAGGGGAGACATGGGATAATAATACAGGCGTTGTCTTTGACCGAAAAATTGTATACGCGCCTAACAGGCCGCATGTCTTGTCTGATGTGTTACATGTTTCGCCGGGGATAAATGTGGCATTGTGAAGCGTTTAGAGCATGGTGATGACCGTGGATAAGCGCTATATAAATGATCTCATTTAATTAAATTAAATTTTACATGGCAAATGAGAAAAATAGTCTGAACTACCCCAATGAAAATAGCAATGTGAAAACAAAAACTAATGGCTTTTCAGTCCACTTGGATAGTAAAAATTGGCTGAAGGTTTACAGGCCTAATAATATTGATAATTACAAAAAAAAGTAAAAATCAGAAAGAAACTATGCTTCTTTACTATATTTTATCACTTGTATGCATCAAGCTACATAACTGTGGTATTGTGTCCTTTAGTCCTTGGGTAAGACTCTATACACAATAATCCTCATCCAATCGGGGATGAATGTAAAATTCCGGAGGTCCCCCTGGCGTTGTCTTTGTCCGAAAAATTGTATACACGCCTAACAGGCTGCATGTTTTGCCAGGGATAAATGTGGTATTGTGAAGCCCTTAGAGCATGGTTAGGACCGTGGATAAACGCTATAATATAAATGCTCTCATCTATTGTATTTATTCATATTACTTTTTTCACAGCTTACATGGGTGTGAAGATTGACGGATGCCCTGCCAGCGTACTGAGCCATCTTGTGTCGGAAGTTCAGGTTGTTGCAGATCAGCTGAGAGAAGAAACGAGGACAAAAAGAAAAAGAAAAAAAAAGAGAAATTTATCAGGAGTTCTTTTCTCGTAGTATAAGCATAAGTGTTCAAATCGTCCATTTTTTCATTTCAAACGTGACAAAGAACTAGACACATTAGTAATAATACATTGACAATTGGTGAATCAAGTGAAAAGGAAAATGAGTAACATCGGTTATAAATCACAAAAACTGCAAAGGATTACAAAAGGAAACACTTAAACAAACAAATAAAACCCTCCAAAACAATAATTGCTTTTCCAAGTTCCTTGTGTTGTCAAAATGATCATCATAGTAATAAAACATGTGTTGTGAACAATGGTTAATTAGATCATTAACCTGAATTACTATTTGAGACTGGGCATGGGAGCTGGGGGTCGACACTGCGAGGGATAGTATACTAAAAAGGCAAATTACCTGTCACCGAAAGGTAGAAAAGGTAGAAAGGGTTGAGAGAGAAAGAGAAATAGTTGGTGGCTAGGCCCGACCCACTCAACGGGCGAGGTGAAGGATAACAAAAGACTAATGCTATTAGTATGCCACCATCGTCGTCTTACCGTCTAAAGGTAGAACAGGTAGAGAGAAAGAGAAAGAAAGCGTTGGTGCTTAGGCCTAGGCCCGACCCACTCACCTGTATCTTGGACTTGTCCAATAAATCTGAGTAAGAGGCGTCTGCCCCGATACACACAGCCAGCAGACGATGAGCTATGATGTCAGAGTAACTACAGACAGAAAAGAGGGAAGATAAGATAAAATAAAAGATAAGATAAATTATAATAAGATGTACTTTATAAATCCTTGGAGGAAATTATGATGTCGAAGTAGCTATATACAACAGAAAGGAGGTGAAAGGATGAAATAAGATAAAATACAAGATAAGATAAATTATAAAATAAGATAAATTTTAAGATAAGATAAATTATAAGATAGATAAATTATTAGATAAGATAAAATCAGGGGTGTAAATGGCAAATAAAAAAATAGTCTGAAACATTAATTCATATCCCAATGAAAATAGCAATGTGGAAACAAAAACTAATGGCTTTTCATTTTCAGTCCACTTGATTAGTAAAAAGACGTCAGAAATTGGACAATTGGCTGAAGATTTAAAGGCCTGTGATAATGACGATGACAATAATGATAAATATAAAAGATGACGATACAAAACACTAATGCTATCCCACCACCACCACTATCGTCATAGTCGTCCTCTGACCATCTAATGCTATTAGTCGTGGTCTTACCGTCGAATGGGCGAGGTGAAGTGGGTGTAGATGGGCGTGGCCAGGCCGTAATGGAGGTACTCGGCGGGCTGCAGTGTGCCACTGGAGAAATAGACTGCCTGCATCATGCACCGCGTCGTCATAATACGCAGCATGGTGTTGAAGTACGGGTTGGCGGCAACCACTGCCTTGTCGAGGCTGTCGGCCAGCCCTTTACCGCTGGTCACGTCAATGTGAAACCCCTGGCGACATAACAATTATACGTACGGGTTACAGTTAAGATTGCTTCAGACCTGTTAATGACCCAACACCAAATTGTCCAGACTTCAGGTAAAGGACTATTATACTAGTGACTTCTAATCAATACTGCACAAAAAAAGTAGAAAAATTCAAGCAGTTCCTTAAATTGAAATTGTCTGAAATCAAACAATTGTCTGAAGATTTACAGGTCTGTTGTTTGTTTGGTTAAAGTGAGAATGTACTTATGACAAGATCTTGAGCTAAAAGTAAAAGATTTGAAGCAAACATACATTTCTTCTTTTTTTCCTTGTTTATTTCTAAAGAGGCCATACAACCACGGCTATATATGAAGGGTTCCATTCCAAAACGATATATATATCCATTTTTCATGAACTGAGAAAAAAGGGCTTATTCTAAATGGTTTACATATCGTTTTAGAAAAACAAGCATTTTTTTCGTATTAAAATCAACGGGTTATATCGCGTTCTGCATCAAAAGGGTTACACAACATTTGAATAGCCCTATGTCTAGACTATCTATCTACGGAGATAACAAACAAAAGTGGAAAATGGCGTATAATATATATCGTTTTGGAATGGAACCCTTCATTATGAAAACAGCCATCTTGGACACAAGAGGCAGACTTACTTTCGAAGTGGCTGCCTTGAGTAGGGGTTCGAAGTTGGAGGCTGGAGGGGAGGGGTGGCGTCGCAGGAGGGCGTTGTCTGGAAACTCCTGCAGGATCTTCTCAGCCACCGTGACATTGGCCAGCAACATGAACTCTTCTACCATCGAGTTGGTGTCTCTGGAATACGAATGACGACAATGATGATGATGGTGGTGGTGGCGATGACGTTGATGAATATGATGACGAGTATGATGGTGATAATGGTTATAATTCTGGTAATTATAATGATGATGATGATGGTGATAATTGTTTTAGTTACGGTAAAAAACACTGGGTTACCCCCCTTCTCAACAGAAAACAGATGAATGATGAGTATGAATATGGCGATGCTTCTGCTGACGATGAATGATAAATCCTCACCTCAGTTCTTTGACCTGCACATCAATGGGGTCGTGTGTTTCGCTATCCACGTGGAATCGAACCTCGGTTGATGCCAAGCTCAAGGCTCTGAAATAAACAACAACATTATTATTATTACCTTATATAACAACGCAATACATTTTTACAACATTGAGTAATTTAGAAAAACCTTGTTGTAACTGAGTCCCATTGTAAATGATAGAGCATATCTTATATACACAGGCTTGGGTATTATTATAATTAGTTCTTTATATTTTAATTTAATAATAATAATTGATTTACTATCCAAGTGGTAGTGTGTGTTTCCGCATTGCTATTTTCATTGGGATATGAAAGCCCTGTTGTTATGTCACCTCCCCTTGACGACAAGGATACATTGTCAAACAGGCAGTGAGTGTTTCACTGCTTAGATGTGATACTATGCTTATCTGTCAATACATACATGCCCGCCTGCCTGCCCCATTCATCACCTTATCTAGTCTATACACAAAGATCAAAGAAAACCACCCCTGCAGGTAAACAAATAGCTTACCATGCATGGTAAACTAAACGTGTTAAAAAAATCTATAAAGATAAAGAAAGATAAGTTCTGTAAAGGTTGATTTGTCAAAAACATTTTATACATAACAAACATGATAACGATTATTTTGATTTCAAAATAGACAAAATGAAATAAAAATAGAGTTGAACTTTGAACCTACCCGTTGTCCATTCGCTTTTGCTTGAGAATCTTGGCCAGGCGGTTTAGTCCACGCAAACTTTGGGTTATATTGTCGTCAGCGTTAACGTCGTCAATCATCATTTGAGCCTCGGCATAAGTCAGGGACGCCTGGGGGTGGGAAAAACGAATCGACATGATCAACAATAATAATAATAATAATAATAATAATATGTACTTTTATATAGCGCCAGCTTCCACCTCAAGTGCTCAACAGCGCTTTACAGAGACACAATATATCCATTCATGCACAGAAACTCACACACTCATCACTACTT
Source organism: Dendronotus rufus (assembly GCA_032358575.1). NCBI lineage: Eukaryota > Metazoa > Mollusca > Gastropoda > Nudibranchia > Dendronotidae > Dendronotus > Dendronotus rufus. The sequence goes on from JAULCB010249088.1 coordinate 10,076, forward strand.
TCGGACGCATACATAAACTAGCTATATCATACAGATTTTAATGTTTAAATGGAAAGAAGCCCGGAAAAAAATCGGTTTTAAGGGATTTTTTTAAAGAGGCAAGAGATTGCGAATTCCTCGTATTTTATAACAATAACAATAACAAACTGTTAACAATTATTTTAAGGAAGTAACAGGGGTGTAAATGGCAAAAAAAATAAAAAATGAAACATTTCATATCCCGATGAAAATAGCAAAAATGTGGAAACAAAAACTAACGGCTTTTCAGTCCACCTGGATAGTAAAAAAAAAGTCTGAAATCAGACAATTGAGTGAAGATTTACAGGCCTGAAAAATAACAAACTTTCAAAAAATTTGTTTAAGTAGTAAGCAAGGTGAATGCTCTAGTATGATTTAATTGTTTGTTTGTATAGAGTAAGAGAGCACATCCACACAGCAAACGTAGAACACATCAGCAACAGTCTCCAACAATTATTGTTGTCTTAGGCAATAACAAAACAAAACAAAATCCAGTTTTCAGTACATTTGTTAGCAGTATCATCATACAATAATTGTAAAGAGAAAATACATTATGTCTAACAGGCTGCACAAATCATCCGATATGTTATTATTAGGTATATGTTTGTTGTCTGATAGTGATAGAGACAAATGCGGTACAGTGGAAGTCGGATTCAACGAGGTCGTCGGGACTGACGAGAGGATCTCGTTGTATGCGACCTCTCGTTATACGTAACGTTGGGTATAACGAAAAGTCGCATACAGGGATTTCAACTGGCCTCGTTGTAGCCGACTTCTCGTTGAATCCGGCGCCCACTGTACTGTGAAACACTCAGAGCATGGTGAAGACTGTGGATGAGTGCTATATAGATGCTATCATTTTTATGCCACCGCCGCCACTAACCTTAGAGTCGATGATACTCTTGGTGAAATCCTTCTTGAGAACCTCTCCCTCCTTGGTCATCTCCCACAGAACAGAGAAGGCAAACCTGGTGGAACCGACCAAAAGTCATTCTTTACTATCAAAGGGGTGAATGGTAAATCAAACAAAATATTCAGAAAAACTTCACACACATCCCGATGAAAGTAATTAAGGAGAAAAAAAGTTCAAAACCTTGAAAACTGACATCTGTAAATCTTAATTCTTCCCTCTTAAAATTTGTGACTGTGGAATCTGTTACCCAAGGATATTACATCCGCACCCTGGACAGAATCATTTAGAAACATGCTGGCTCTGTTTCAAAACAGTCGACATCATACTGTTTTGCCAATTATCAGGACAAGACAAGATACAGCTGTGTCAACTCATTCTGTTTGTTTGTTTGTTATCCAATACCTTGTACCGCTTTCGCAGTGTTGGCACCCAGCTCCATGACAAGTCTTAAATGGTGAATGAGGTCGATGCCCCAACAACCATCTTTGACAAAACAAAGAGCCGGAAAATACTATGGATCAGGAGCTACGGCAAGCAGGCGATCAACCCACTGTGCGTCAACTCATTCTATGGTATAATATCCTTTCATTGCACGCCATGAAGACTTTTGTGTTTCAGAATTAGGAATATTCAATATTGACTTACAAATAATTACTCTTTCTTACTTTAAAAAAAGATGAATCGTTCCTTACCTATTGACTTTACTTCTGAGAGAACACAGGTTAGAGCTGAGCAGATCGGGTACCATGTCAATACGCTGGTTTTTTATTTCAAGTTTGAATGGAATGAAAAAGAGAAAATCAATCATTAATTTTATATTTTCATATTCACAATACGATCTTTTAACACAAAATTTCAAATTCCAAAAGGTAAAAGGTAGACGAGAAATAAAGCCCTTAAAAATAAACAGAGAAAGGTTAAACATCTATAAAATCATCAAATACAACATCGATAGCCAAGTTGTTATGCTGTCTACCCAGCGATGAAAAGGTCACTGGTTCAAATCCTGGCTGAGTTCGATGTTGAGGCCTTAGGGAAAGACTCTTCACACAGACAATCCCCCTCCCTCTGCCCAAGTGTAGGAAAAAGTACTACAAACTCACAGTACAGGAGGGGGGGGGGGGGGGGGGGGGGGGGGGGAAGTAATCTGTAATACACAAGCGACCTATCCGTATCCAGATAGTGGCTATTGATTGGCCCTTTAGTCTACATTATTGCAGTGTAGCGTCCAGAACTGCCGACAGGAAGGTGATCATACCACTGTGCCATTTACGCTTCAATTGACTGTTTGTATTATACCTCAACGTTGTTTTTGTAAATAGTTATTTCAAATCCCATCTCGATTTTATATTGATATCATGTAATGTTTGGGTCTATTGTTTTCTTGCTATTGATCCAGTTATGTAAAGTACATAGAGCATCGCCTCGTGATGATTGTGCACTGTACGAGTGTCGTGCATTATTATTATTATTATTATATTGTAGCGATCGCGTGTTTATCACTCTGAATCATGACTGAGTAGTGTGTCACCACGTGCGTGTGAGAGCTGCCAATGT
>JAULCB010249421.1:0-20222 GCA_032358575.1 Dendronotus rufus
GAAAAAGCCCATACACCGAACACAATTTACTAAGAAGTTGTCACGTGACCTCTTACAATTATTATATATAGATTATTTATTTCCCATAAACATCATTAAAGGAGTATCTTGTCTTATCTTATATTTTTTCAGAGGAAGACAAAAAAGCCAAAGATGGATTGCCATCCATTCCTGGTCTGGACTGGGAGGCAGACGAAGCGTTTCTCAAAGCTGAAGAGCGGGCTGCCCAAAAAAAAGTGCCTTATTCTCGCCCTGTTCCCAAAGTCTTTGAGCAAGCTTGGTCTGGAGAGATTGACATAGAGGCCATTAAAAAAGAGCAACAAGACAAAGAGATGATTCAGAAAAAGATTCAAGCTCAGCTAGATATGAAGAAAAATCAGCCAAACCCCAACCTACTTTTAGCCGCTCAGCAGATGCTTGGTGCAATTGCTGGCTCTCTAAGACAGCACCTATCGGTTAGCGAGGCGACGAGGATGCTCATCCCTGGGGCCCCCATCATGATGCGGCCTCAAGGCCCCAGAGTTATCCTCGCACCCGGCCAACGGATGGCAGGACCGCAGCAGAATCAGATGCTTTTCGTTCCCGGTGGTCCACGACAGCAGAACCCCCGCGGCGGACCGAATGAAGGACCCAATGGAGATTCAAACAGTGAGAATGTGTCGACGTCTTCCAATCAATCTCAGGTTGGAGGTCCCCAAGGAGATAACCGGTTGTTAGGACCTGCCAGGCTACACAACCGGACGGGCGGCCCACAGAATCCAATGGCCCATCAAGGTGGTCCAATGGGTGGCTCTCAAAATCAAATGGGTGGCCCTCAAAATCAAATGGGTGGATCTTACAACCAAATGGGTGGATCTCAAAACCAAATGGGACCCCGTGGTCCAATGGGTCCTCAAGGTGGTCCACATAATCAGATGATTCCTCAAGGTGGTCCACAGAATCAAATGGGTCCTCGAGGTGGTCCTCAAAATCAGATGGGTCCTCGAGGTGGGCCACAGAATCAGATGGGTCCTCAAGGTGGTTCACAGAATCAGATGATTCCTCAAGGTGGTCCACAGAATCAGATGATTCCTCAAGGTGGTCCACAGAATCAAATGGGTCCTCGAGGTGGTCCTCAAGGTGGTCCACAGAATCAGATGGGTCCTCAAGGTGGTCCACAGAACCAGATGGGTCCTCAAGGTGGTCCACAGAATCAGATGGGTCCTCAAGGTGGTCCACAGAATCAGATGATTCCTCAAGGTGGTCCACAGAATCAGATGGGTCCTCAAGGTGGTCAACAGAATCAGATGGGTCCTCAAGGTGGTCCACAGAATCAGATGGGTCCTCAAGGTGGTCCACAGAATCAGATGGGTCCTCAAGGTGGTCCACAGAATCAGATGATTCTTCAAGGTGGTCCTCAAAATCAGATGGGTCCTCAAGGTGGTTCACAGAATCAGATGGGTCCTAAGGGTGGTCCACAAAATCAGATGGGTCCTCAAGGTGGTCCACAGAATCAGATGATTCCTCAAGGTGGACCTCAAAATCAGATGGGTCTTCAAGGTGGTCCACAGATTCAGATGATTCTTCAAGGTGGTCCACAAAATCAGATGATTCCTCAAGGTGGTCCACAGAATCAGATTGGTCCTCAAGGTGGTCCACAGAATCAGATGATTCCTCAAGGTGGTCCACAAAATCAGATGGGTCCTCAAGGTGGTCCACAGAATCAGATGATTCCTCAAGGTGGTCCACAGAATCAAATGGGTCTTCAAACTGGTCCACAGAATCTTCAAGGTGGTCCTAGAATGGGATTGCCAAACCAAATGGGTGCTCAAGGTGGTCCTCAGATGGGTGGTGCAAGAGGTCCTCAAAATTCCATGGGTCCTGGTGGTCCTCAAAATCCGGTGTATCATCCACAAAATCCAATGGGTGGTCCTCCGAGACAAATGGGTGGTCTTGACCCACAGAATCAGATGGACCCTTCTCAAGGCGGTCCTCCTCACATGGCCCACAGTGGGGGGCAGCAACACCAAATGGACGGACCACAAGGGCAGCAGATGGGAGACCACTGGAATCGTAGCCAAGGGCGGCAAGGAGGCAATACCATGGGAGCTCCCAAGGAGGGTGAGTGACAACTTATAGTACCGGGCGGGTAGACTGGCTGCTATAGAGCCTGTAGAGTAAATCAAAAAGCAAAGATGCTCTTCCTTTTTCACTAACCTGCTTTGATTTTCTGGAGAAAGAAACTTATTGAGTGCTAATACTGTTGTTTTAAACAAATGGGTGTAGACTAGACTTGCATGCATGTTGGCGTTGGGGAAAGTAACTTGGAATAGACTGGTATACTGTTCACAAAGTAAAATTTAAAGCTTAAAACTTAAAGTGAAAGTGTCCCCTTGGTATGGTTGAAATTAGGGTGAAGCATTGGTTTCTCTTGCCTCAGGGTTGTGATAGACTTCCTTCTCGTTTGAGTATTGACTCGAATGAAATGACTTCCATTGGGAATCGGGCTCGTATGAAATTTTGATTTACAGTTACAGTACATTATTAGCAATTATTTTGTCATGATGAGAATTTCATTAAGAAATGTGAAATGACAGTTGATTTATTTCTCTATAACTTTCAGGTTATGATGAGTCAATGGATAAAGATGAGAGATTTTTGCCATCAAGTAAGTTGGGATGGTTTAATCAATCGGTGACCACAGTAGTTGTGAATTTCTCTTTCCGAGTTTTTTGTTTATGGGTAATGATAATGATGATATAAAATGATACAGTGCAGTATGTATTAGTTGAACTCAGCGGGATAAAAGAAAAAGGTCAACAAATCAGTTATTTGACAAATAGCCTGCAAATGTAAATCTAGTTCTTCACCATGCTCTAAGCGCTTATCCCCAAACGATTCGGAACATATAAGTATAACACATCAGACGATACATTTTGCATGTTAGGCGCGTATACATCAGACAAATTCATCCGACAAAGAGGGACCTCCGAATCTCAGAATTATTATTATGTTTCATCAACCTCAGTGACAATTCTTGGAAGAACAAAAAGGCAGGGCGTATTTTCCCACAATTGTCTTTGAAAAAATAGATGGAATAGATCACTTTTATTTGCTTTAATAATGAAGGCACGGATGTTTGTTTCCAGGAACTGCTGCATCGCACGGACCAGGACCTTCGAACAACGCACTAGAGGGAGGCAAGGACACTGGTCTCGACATGGATGCAGACTACCGACACCAGGGGGGTTACGACGGTGGTCGCCATGACAACCCAGCCTCCATGGCGGACCAAGATTACCGGCAGGTAGCCGCCAGAGGGGGCGGAAGAGGAGGAGGAGGAGGCGGTTATGGAGGAACGCAGCAACAACAGCAGCAGCGACCACAGCGAGGAGGCAGTAGTGTTGGCAGCCATCAAGACCGGTATCCTCCACGCCATTCGGACAAGGCTGGGTTTGACGGCGGGGCCCCCAAAGACGGGGAAGGAGACTTTGATGGCCGGTACCAAGACACTGGGGGTCGGGGTGGCTATAGAGGTGGTGGGGGTGGAAGCAGGGAGCAGGGGGATGGGTACGAGGACTGGGGCCGTGCTGGTGGTGGAGGAGGAGGAGGTCAGAATTATGGAGGGGATTGGGATGGAGAGGAGGAGGGAGGAGGTTATGATGAGCAAAAGCAGCAGGGCAATTATGAGGAGGAAGATTATGATGGCGGGGGTAGTGGTAGTGGTGGTGGTGGTTATGGCCGGTATAACGACCAGGGAGAGGCAGCTCCTGGTGGGGATAGGGGGGGAAAGAAGAGACAGTGGGAGGACAGGTCTGGAGGGGAGTCGGGGTACAGGGGTAGAGGGAGGGGGAGAGGAGGAAGTCGAGGCTCCTCTCCTTATCGAGGTCAGAGAGGGTCCAGTCGGGGTGGTGGCGGCAGGGGTTGGGGGCGAGGGTCGGAAAGGGGTGGTGGAAGGGGTAGTAGTAGAGGTGGATATGGAAATAACAAGTAACAATTATCTGGGTTTTGGGGGTTGATGATGATTTGTAGTGTAGTAATTAATTTCCTGTATACGAGTACAATGGTTGTGTTAACGGTTTTGGTTGTTTGTATTAGGAGCGTGGGTCACTCAATTTCTCTGGTTTTCCCTTTTAACAGATTTGTGAGTTTCAGTTCTAGAATTATAATCTTCCAATTGGAAAATTGCACAAGCCAGTATAGTATGAATGAGAAAGGCAACCAACCGCAGCATTGCATTATTCTTGTTAAAGTTAAAGCATTTATTTATGTCTTCATCCCTTATTGCCCATTCCATAGACTCTTTGAGTATGATATTTCACCTTGTTATCGTTGGGATGGGGTCCGTTTGAATGAAGTGGCTTTGGCAACCTAATGGTGGTCAGCGTATCCGCCACCGGGTGATCAATGGGTCCCGGGTTTAAATCCTGGTTGTGTCTGACATTGAGTCGTTAAGAAAAACTCTTGATAAATACACTTTTATTTTCCCCACTCCACCACGGTGTAGAAATGGGATGGGAAAGTAATCTGCGATAGACTAGCAGCATCCTATCTAATCTAGAAAGTGGCTTCTGTCACTTGGCTGATTCACCCTAATGGGAATTTGGATTTGCTCCGGCCCTATGAGCCTCAAGACTCCAGAGAACTTACTTTATTACTTTTTTTATTTTATGTAAATGTTGTGCTGTACTGGTACTGTGAAGTGGCAAAGTATTTATAAGGATTTAAGTCGTAAGGGATGTAGGTAGTATATTAGCATCAGCTAGTCAAGCGTTTCGCAAAACAAGAATCTTCTGAAAATAGTTAAAATACATGTCCCTTTTTTACTTATGATTATAAGATATATATTTTTACTTGTATTGTATTGTAAAGATAAATTCTGACTTTTGCCAAAAAAAAAGTCATAATTAACCAGTTGAAGTTCATTGTTCGTTAAGATTTTCTTTTGTTCTGAATGCTGAAGTGATTTGTGCGTGAAGTAGGCCTACACTTTTTGAATAGTTACTTCGAAACTGTGTGTTCCAAAAATAACATCCAATATACTTATATATAAAAGTGTCTTTGGGCCATGTTTTGTAGTTCATGTTATTGTTATGAAGTTCAACGGGTTTGATAATTTGTATTGTCTTCATTTAGAGAAAAAGAATGTGTGCCTGGTTCTGAGAGTGATTCAGATTCATCTGAAGTGCTAAAAACTGCTGACCGTCTTTGGCTCTCTTTCATGTTTTTCTTATTCTTATGTCAAAGGTTTTCTTTTTGAGAACACAAACGGAATAATCAAAACTTTTCCACCTTGCTTTTTTTTTCTCTCCATTCCATGTTTTGTATAACATTTGTTGACCCTCATCATGTGAAAGGTTCCTGACTGATAAATTTCATTTCAAATGTATGAACCTTTGCCTTCATTTCATTATTCTTGTTTTGTTATCCTTTGCTTATACTATACCTCTCTCATGGTGTTCGCGCACAGCTCCAGTCGAGTCTTAAATGGTGAATGAAGTAGATGCCTCAATAACCATCCTTGACAAAACACAGAGCTAGGAATAGGAATATTAGGGATCAAGAAATACAGCAAGCAGGTGATTCCGCCCACTGTGCATATTTATTGTTTTGTTGTTAATTTCTCAAGTTCTGGCGCCTTGTCATGTGATAGACAGGAAGCACCTGTTTGTATTGGTAGTAGTCTTGCTATTGAGTCACTCATTGGTCCAGTCTGTCTCAGAACTTGGGGATGATAAATCCATGAGATGAGCAGTCTTTGCCTCAATTTACTTTCTGCCTAGATTAAACGTTACATATAAGTTATAAGCACAGTGCCTGAAGTTGTTGAGCGTGGTGTGTTCATAGCAGAAGGCTGCGCTATTTTATATAGTGTAACCTGGGAGGGGTTACTGATAATGCATTGCCTAGATTAATCCCCTTTACGTTGCATGAGACAAGAGGATATGGATTCACCGCTGTCTCTCGCTCCCTTCACTGTTATATGGACGCATAACAACATGCATCCTCAACTCTCTACTTTCATCACTCTCTGTTGTTACAGACACATTCTTTATTCAGGGACCAAACCAATGGATGTCTATTCATATTAGAACAAAAGTCAAGATGAAATTAGTAATTGTAATTGTTAAGCAACGTTATTTATGATTATTTTTGTGAAGAGAGTTCATACAGTACAGAGGAAAAACAAGACTATGACAATGATTTCAGTTCATAACAAAAGATCAGACATAGAGGTAGAACCCACTCTAGGGATGCCCCCCAACTCTAACCACCCGCTGTTGAATAAAATCTTAATATTTATGTAAGATATTGGCGGTGTTTGTGAAGAGAAAGGACATTTTAGGTTATACAGTGCTTGGAAAAAGTAATATAATAGTTTCAGCTGAAAGACTGGTGGTAGTAAGACTAGTACAGTAGTAGTAGTACCCACAGCAGTCGTAGTCACTAACCGCAATGAGGAGGAAAGAAGCTATTGTAACCGTAACAGCTGAAGTAAGTATGATAAAACGGCCACAGTCACTCTGCAACTGCAAGCCCGATTAACATCATAATAATTGTATCAGAGTGTCAGTATTTGAATAACAATACTTTCTTCGAAATGTATATTCGGGTATTGAAACCTTGCTTTCCTTGAATACACACACATCATCGTCATCCATTTTTTCTTCTTTCTTACAACTGCATGACGGAAAACTAGTGAACAAAAAGAGAAATATAAAGGAAACCGAGTAAATTTGAGATAAATTGGATTTTATTTTATTTTCATACATACACTAACATTGACATTCAAAACAAATATAAGGACACTTTGATGGTAAATCAATTTTTTGACACATAATTAATAATATGAAAACCTTGCCTGGGTGTGATTGACCGATTGGAGTAGACAACAAATCTCAACTAGGTACGGTAGTACATACATGTAAACCAAAGCCTTGTGGACTGGAAGCTGGTTTCGGTGCGGCTGGGGAACAAGATGTACAACAATGCGACAATATATATTATATACTATATTATATTAAAATCATGGCATGGAATTTTCCGATGTGTCATCATATAATTCTAAAACTCCCAAATGTAATCTGAATCCTTCCTATCTTTGTTGCCTATTTATCGAGTCACGTAACTTATTAGTTTGTCTCATCCTGGATTGTTTGATGGATACTTGCTACACTGTAAAAGCCTCAGATTCTAAACGTATCCGTTGGAGAGAGTGAGTTACAAGTGACAACAACACGCATTTTGACACCTAGACAGGGCTTGGCACTTATACTAAAAGAAGGTTAGACATAAGACTGCATTGGTTATTAGAGAACCGTTTATTAATTAAGGAGCTCATCCAATCTACACTGTACGTTTAAATAAAATTGTTTAGGTGCCAAGAAATTATTTCAGCCCAGCAGGGCCCCTCTACTCTAACCACTGCCGAATCGAGTCTTCAATCAGGGACATTCTTACAAGCAATGAGTACCACACTGGAAATGTAGTCACTACTGCTACTGGTGTGGAAACAAATTACGACACCAACTCACTGAAAAATACAAACTTTTGCGCATGGAAGAAATCAAACACTGCAATCTCAATCACACACACTGTCATTTTTTAAATCCATTTTCCCATACACTTTTCCCTCACATTCTCATTCTCATATCATACAAATACCTTTCTAACAATGAACAATCAAATTCATTCTTCTATCCTCATTTCTCCTTTTTGTCCAGTTTTAAGTTTACAAAATTATTTTCAACACACATTTCACATGAACTTGACGTGGTAAATATCCTGAGGGGTGATACAATAAAATATCATTACAGGAAGACAGTGCATTGCAAAATGAGTTAACTAGTTACACACAATCGGCAAAAATACATACAATGTGATGGTAAAACACAAAACACTAATCTATGTGTCTGTATCTGTGTAATTGGATGCAAAAGGCATATCTGCCCATTTCTGAAATTCCGGTTACATGAAAAGGGTATTGCTATTGCTACAAGTTGTTGACATAATAATAAATCGCATCCTTGAAGTTATAGGAAATACAGAATTGAAAGATTATTCCATTGGGTGATTGTTTTTGTTAAGAATTTTCATATCATAATGTACACGACCCAGTTTGACTCCCATCAATCCTTGTGATTGATCAGTTATTATTAGACACAGAGTTGTAACTAATACAACTGTGAATCGGTATGAAGAATAACTATAAAACCTTTAATAGCTGATTGTTACAATGATTAACATGAAAATACTGATTACATAATAAAACAACACAAGTGAATAATCAAAAGGAAGAAACATGGAATGAAATATGACAAATGTCAAGTTTTTGTGTCATAAATGAATCAAATCATATGAAAACAATAAATAAAAACTGGTGTCTTATTTTATAACATATATCAAAATGTCAATTCAATTTCAAGTAAGGTATTGCATTATGATCTTGGGGTCAGTGAAATCATGTAAGTTAACTAAAGTAAATTATTTTTGATTCATTTATCGAATAAGGCAAAATATCCTCATGTCATTTAGGATATGGGCCCTCGTGGCTACATCAAATACGATGGGACCAACACCAAGTGGTCGAGATATACTTAGTTTGAATTATTTGTGAAGAAAATACTAAAACAGGACCAAGCAGCGTGAATTTGAGTTAAGCTTGTTCAAGACAAATATTATGACTGACTGTATCTGAATCTGGGTTTGTAAGACACTGAAACTGAAAGAGGTGATGAGACAATCCTCTCTAGAAATAAGATCCAAACAATGAATTGAAAATTAGTAGTAAGTCCATTTGGAGCTATCAGAGTCAGAGCGTATCCCAGTTTCCATAGCAAAAATAACATGAAGTGAAGCAGACACAAGAGTTACTCCTCTCACCCACCGATGTAGGTTGGAATACATTCATTCTACATGCGGGTTGAGTGAGGAACATTGTGTACAAATACAAAGCTTCTCTCCTAGGATTCAAACCTGTGACCTCATGATATTGGGGCTACCGACTGAAACAGTCAGAAACACTGCCCTATGGACTGACACTGACAGAGTTCTGATGGAACCAAACACAGTGTAGAAGAGAGTCAGCAATGGTTTGTTCCTTCAGGGGAGGAACTGTGGGGACAGAACACATGCTGAGATACTACTACCATCATAGCATTGATTATCATTCAGGAACTGTCTGAAATCGTATACCTATATAAAACAGATACATTTGTTAAAAAGTTGAAAGTTACATACAATCATGAAAGGTTTATATTTGATATGTATAATCTTTAAAAGATAAAGAAAAAATAAACAAAACTGACAAGCAAATTTGTTACAACAAATTTACACAAAAGGAATCATGACCAACAAGAGAAAGGTACCCGAATGCCCCGTTATCCATTAAAAAGAAAAGGAAATAAGCAAAACAAATTCAAATAGCAAGTATGGACAAAATACTCTCTTTTCTTAAGAATAAAATCTTTCTCATTAACATATTTTAGGAGAAAAATAATAGGAGAAACTTTTGAGAAAATCAAGTAGTTGCAATAGTGATATAGAATTAAATAGAAAACTACATGACATGACTTTTAAAACCACAAAAATCTGAAATATAGAAGACAAAAAAGCCTTGATAATCCTAACGTTGGTTGAGGAAGACCATGATTAGAAAGTAGGATCTTAGTCGTAGCACCTTTCTTTAGAAAAATAAAAAAATGCATTTTGTCTGTTCGTTTTATTTATTGAAAGACAGCAGCACACCAACACATTCATCTCATCTAGTGCTGTGAAACAATAAAATCGTAGTTTGAGTTGAATGGTACGAAACAGATGTAGATAGAACCAACCTCAAACTGTTGAAAATGCATGGAGTGTCATATAATATAACATTATAGTTCTATGTGGCATGAAGCTAATTGAATTCATAGCAACATCCTTTTTATCTATAAAACCTTTTCAGTTATTGATTTAGAAGATCAAAATTATTGATGAGACAAAACTTTCGAGAACATCAACACATTGTAGCTAATAAGGTGCTGGGTAACAGTAAGTTCAAAGGATAAGACAATAGTAAAACTCACTAAATACAACCTCCATTCACCGACATAGAAGATTTTAAAAAAGGGGTAAAAGTTACAGTAAATATAAAAAATTAAAGTACAATAGACTAAAGCAAAGACAAAGGGTTATTGAATAACTCCACCATTTCAAACTTGATAAAAAGAGTAAATGTCTAAACATGTCTTCTCTAGGTAAATGTAATGCACAAAATGTTTAAACCTCCAGGTTCCTGCTTGTGCGGAAATTTCCACTTAAAACAGTTTCTGTCAAAGTTTACCTAAACATGTGCGAAATAAAAGCTAAGGTTCTATGGCACAACCCACTAATAAGTTTGTAGGGTTACGTCAGAATCAAATCCCGTAAAACCAAGTATAATCATAATGGATGAATCGAACAAACTGTGCAAAACTAAACAGAACCAAACCATGCACAATTATTATGTGAACACAATGACATAATGTGATCGATGAGAAGAAAACAATGTTGAACAGGGAAATGTGTAACATGCCATGTTGCTACCAGGAAGTAAAAACAGAATAAGATGATAGATGGTTTATTTGTAAAGGTGTTGACAATTTCTCGCACACGCCAAATTCCAATTTGAAAATGTTGGAGCTGGAATAATGAATACATCATAGATTCTTTCTTTAAAATTAAATGGAATAAATCAATTACTAATTTTACCCATTGCACTGTTTGATTACAAATAGTTTACATGCTCTTATTTCAATTCTAATTTCTAAAAAGAAAAATACCCCTTATTTAAAATAGAAAAAAGGAAAAATCCACGAATATACGAAGAATATCCACTTGCTTGGTCTTTTACTTAGATCTACCCTGCAAGGATTTTTCAGATTTATTGTCATTGCTATGAATTCATAGATCTATAGAAAAATAAGTAGTTCTCACAAGTTGATTCGACATAGTATAAGTAGATGAAGGAAAAACTACGTACTTGTATAAATACTCTTTTACGATTAACATAATGAAGAAATGTAGTCTTGACTATTGAAAGGAATACACAGGCATGAAAGTCACCATAGCTTTTACACAAGTTTTACAAATTCGATTTAGATAAGAAAAGAGGCTATTATTATGGCAATTTTAGAATCACAATTCTTAAACAATTCATAGGCAAAAACATTCTTTTATGAACACGTAACACAACACCTCCCTGGAATAATATGATATAAATAAACGGATCCATCACACCTTTCCCTGTCATAAGTTATCAATAACCATCCATCAGAGGTCCCCGTCCCTCAAGCCTACAGCCACCTCGATCTGCCTCATGTAATGACTCAGCAATGGAAGGTTGTAGCGACGCTCGATAGGAAGGGAATCACACTAAAAGGAGGAAAAGGGGAAAAAGAGATTGTTGTTATTAAAACATACAAAACAACTCTGCTGTCTCTTAAAAGAGGAAAAAAGTATAAATAGAAAAAAACAATTTCCATCAGTTTAAGCTCAGAGAAAGGAACCGAAAAGAAAAAGAATCACAACTCAAATTCCAATGGTGATTTCGGTTTTGTTTGAGTAGTGGTCAGGCTGTTTGCCTGGAGATAAAAAGGTCCAAAGATTGAATCCTGGCTGGGTCTGGGTCTAATAATCAGTCAATGAATGGGAATGATTCTCTGCAGATTTTTTTCTTACTTCACTCAAGTGCTATAGACTGAGAAAGTGGTTGTTGGTATGAAAGTATAAAACAACTTCCCTCTGTGAATAGTGGGGATTACACTACAAACTAACCTTTTTTTTGTTAATGAAAAGGTAAGACTTTTATTACAAAATATTTATTTTCGGTAGAAGATTGTGAAAGAGGGGGGGGGGGGGGATGAAGGTGTTTGCCATCCAACTCACCATGGAGTTATTGTTCTTGACATCAGTAACGACAGGTTGGATTTGATGGCCATTAGTCTCCTCCTCCTCATCTGGCTCGGCAATAATCTCTTCGGAATATTCGTCTTCCTCCTCGTCTTTTACTGCCGGACCGGATTCACTGTTTGATTTATCTTCAGACATTTCTCTTCGCAGCTCCTTTTCCCATTTATTATTACGGAAAGCAGGATCGATTGGAAATAGATGTCCCTCAGTTGAAAATAAATATCTTGAGAAATCTTTGTTCACTGGGTTATCAGTATCAAAGAGCTGAAAGGGAAAAAAAACACCAATCAAAATAAGTAAAAATAAATAAATTTTGTTACACTAAAGTCAAACTCGTCTAACTCTCTGTATTACTTGCAGCCGTTATTTGTTATGATTACAAAAATTTCATAAATTTGGACTGCATCAGTATCAAGCTAAGAACTTATATATATGATTGTGGAGCTCTACTGAAAACAAAACCAACCCAACCATCGTCTAACATATTATAGATTATAAGAATTGGATTATCTACAATGTTTAACTCCTTTATATATATAGAAAAAGTGCACACTCACTAAATACAAATATTTGCAGGTTTCACTTAGAAAGAAGCTCTCCATACGATCCTCCAGTTCTTTTGTATGCACATCATGGATGGTGCAGTAACCACAGCTGAAATATAGTCATACCATGACAAATCCTATAGAACATAACATCTCAATCCTTCATTGTTACAAGTT
Source organism: Dendronotus rufus (assembly GCA_032358575.1). Taxonomy (NCBI): domain Eukaryota; kingdom Metazoa; phylum Mollusca; class Gastropoda; order Nudibranchia; family Dendronotidae; genus Dendronotus; species Dendronotus rufus. The sequence goes on from JAULCB010249421.1 coordinate 12,633, forward strand.
TGCAAATCTGTAATACGTGTCTATGCATGGATAGAGTATAATTCTTTCTTTCTTGATCAATTTACCTTTTGTACCTTTCGGTGTAAGGTTAATAGAGTATAATGCGATGACATTAAATGATGGGCGTCAAGGAAAATGTAATGTGATTTATTTGTAAAAATATTCGTAAAAACTATTTCAAGTTGGTCGTCAAAGAAGTACCTTAGTCCCAAGCACGAAATTGTTCAATTCAACTAGGTACCCAAAAATGTTACCAGCGAGGCAGGGACGGGATTAAGCAAGAAGCAATATTCCATATATCTATGATCAAAATAGAAATTTGACTAAATTTCCTGAAAATATATTTTAATATAACCAATTTTCATTTTTGCCTACATTCACTTTTGTCTTTAATGTATCAATGATTAATTAATACAACTTTAATTCTAATTCATTTATGATGACACCCATTGCACTTGAATCTTTACAATCCTGTGATATTTTCTTTATAATGTAATAAATACAAGACCGTAAAAATACATACATAGACAGAGGCGTTATAATATTTATATATGAAAAAAATCACATACCTTTCTTTGGTATACTCATTAATGCTATTTAATATATCTCTGCCAACGTGAAGATAAAACGGGTTTTTGGTGGCTTGATACAGGAAGTAGGTCGACTCAATGAGCTCTGGTCTCAACGGATAAAACTTGACGTCGGGGGCTTTCAGTTGCCAGTTGTACCGTTCTGGCAATGCACTGTATCGCCGCCAAATGGCATAGTATAAAGCATGGGAGCAAATGGCTTCCTCTATATCCCCATTCAGGACCTGGACAATGTAAAGATAAAGAAAGAAACATATCATGTGAATCCACACCAAAAGCATCAATCTTAGATTTTACACGATGGCATCAGGTCCCATTGGAAATTGACCCCTTTAAAATATGCTCAATCTCATAAACAATCAAACAGCTGCAAAGTCGATTAAAATGGACAAGTTTCTGCTAAATGTATACTTATGAAGTCCTATAAAAACATGTAAACTTTAAATAAGATCGTTTCTCCATTCTGACCTGAACAGCTGACCAGGCGGCTTGCAGCGCATCAATCCAGGTGTTGACGAGGTCTCCGGTGCGCATGTTGACGTTGACGTACAACGGGGTCTTGCCTGCACCGCGGTTACAGCTTACTCGTCTGGAAAAAGATGCGTGTTTGTTGGTTAGCATGAAAAGAACACAGAGATTCACATTGTCAATCATACAGTGCTGTGATAAAGTAAGACGTTAGAGATAGCTTGGGGCAAGAATTGAAAGTGCAAGTCGTAGAATAAAAATAATTATGTCATTAAGCTAAACAATGTAATTTGTGTATGCTCTAGTCTTAAGAATCTGTAAGTAGTATAATCTTTTTATTTCAAATATAAGGAAAATTGGAAATGAAAGAAAAATAAAGAAAAAAAACAACCGTTCGTCATAATCTGAAGGTATAATAATTATACTTACCCTCTTCTCAAATGGAACTTGATCGCTTCATACGACTCATTAAACATCTTGAGATCATCGTCATTCCCAAAAAGTATGTATGACTGACATAGAGACACAAGAATAAATGATGTTATGGTGGTCAGACTACACTTGTCTTGTAAGGACAAATCAAGGCTACAGATACTATTTCAAAAACAACAATAGCAAAAGTTTACCTCAAAAAAAGTTAATTAAAAAATGATTCCTTCCATGACACAGAAAATTGTATCGAATCAAATAGGAAATATTGCTATCATATTACATATTCTATCAAATATAAAAAATGTGGTGTTCCTAAAGCGAACATAGGATTAGATGTTATACTCAATTACTGTTGGTTTCTATTATTTAAAAAAAACTAAAACTGTCTTCACTTTAAGATTTTCTTCCAATACATTTTACCAACAACAACAAAATGATACACAGTCTTAATATCAATTTGAACAAGGAGTTGGTCAAGAATTGTCACTCATAGATTTATCTTTTTCTTATTCTATTTAATAACTTTTGTTGTTTGGAATCTAAAAGTGGAAAAAAAAAAATCTTCCTCTTCTTCTCTCGTTCACGAATTTTTTGTTGAAATGATGACTTCTCTTACCTTGAGCAAATATTCAAAAAAGGAATCTATTCCAGCCCCAAGACCACTCATTCTTCCAACCCATTCACCGGTCTGGATATTCACCACATTGCCTGCCAAGCAAGAGAGTAATATCTTATAATAGATACAAAGACAAGAATCCAAACTTACAACTTAGAATATAAAATGCACAATTTGATTTAATAATAACTTCTCAACAACTTGTATGCAAACAATTAATTCCACTTTGCTATGGAGACCAACCTACCTAGTAAACCTGTGACATTTGATCGCAACTTCCAAACGTTGGCAACAGCTCTGCGTGCCACTCCCTCGTACACTGGATCATTGAGTAGATGAGACAACACACCAAACTCTAGGACTAGAGTGCCGGCTCCTGACGTACACGTCTCATTAACACAGTTGTAAGGCACACCTTGATTCAGGGAGATCTGCAAAAATTGCCGTTACATTATTAAAATGATTTGGGATATCACTTAGATAGGAGAAGATAAGATATGATCACTTCCCAAACAGGCTTATCATTTAAGGACTATAATGCTAAAATGCCACAAAGACTGGGCATGGAGCTGGATCCCGAAACTGCAAAAGCAGCATAAGGCAAAGGATAACAAAACAAAACTGCAAAATATTTACCTGAGAGACAATAACATAAATGTTGTGAAATGATGAAATGGAATAACTTTGAATAAACACAACCCAAACCCAGGCTAATAATCAAGAGAATAAGAAAAGAGTCTGAACTTTGTCTACCTAATAAGATGACTGCATATCTATGGTGGAGATTTTTCAAGTGTCATTTATTTTCTCATTATTCCAAACAACACTCACCCTCGGAAATGGAATGCCAGTCGGGGTGTTACCAAAAGCAGGTAAAAGACGATTGGCAAGGTCATGAGCCAGGTCTAAGAGTTCATTGTCGTAACCAGGAATAGACATGTTTCCAAATGGCTGTTTCACATCTTTGATGATAAGGTGAGCAGACAAAAGTGATCCAAGCATTCTATGAAATAAATGGAAGAATACATAGGAGAAAAAATACAATGAAATACTTTATGTGTTCTATTCAGATTAATCATCAAATGGAAACAAAATACTCAATAAAACTATCTGTGAATAATCAGCAATCCATAAACACCAGGATAAAAAAGAGATTACACGTAAATCTAAAGGCAATAGACAAACCAATGGTAATCTTATTGTTGGTTGTTGTTTTTCTTATTTTATCTGATATCATGATCAAATAACATACAGGATAAAAGTAGATAACAAGAAGTTTTCTGGATGACTCTTTTGCATAGCAATATCGTTCATCACACATACCTAATTGTGGCTTCAAACACTTGCACAGTAGAATTTTTGTTAAATGACACATGTTCAATTGTACGCTGCACAGCCAATTTGAACTCAGAGCTGTTGCCCATTATCTGTTGACACAATGAAAAGAAGATAAATAATATTTACTTGCTTGTATGAAGAAAGCGCATCGAGATACTTAGGTCATAAAATCTTTGGGATATATGCAAAATGATAGTTAAAGTAAAAATAAAGAAGAAATAGTACCTGATCAGAGACACCCTCCATGCCAACCACCCCAAACAATAAAAAGTCATCATGCATGTTGTAACATTTTTGACAGTACTTTTTCATGTGTAATAATATTCCATTTCTGAGTTAATGTTTTCCATATAGTTAAGACAGCATTCGCTTGAACAATTCAATTGTTTAGCTCCAGATAGTCTATTTGAAGTGAAAAATAGTCCTAAATTAATATATATATACAATTTCCCAGTTTTAAAATAAAACTTTGACGGAGATAACCTTTAATTTTGAAAACCTTAACTTCAATAGAAAAAAAAGCAGTAGTGGTGGTAGTGGTTTAAGAGGAAGAGATAAAAAGAAGTAGGAGGGAAAAAGAGGAAAAGCAAGGTATCCACGGTTAGACAGGAAGATAAGGATGAGACAATGCTAAATCTAAGATGATAGTTTGACAAAAATATGATAGCCTACCTTTAGGCACACCCTCAAACCACATTTTGAGATGAATGAAAATGTGGGGAAAGGGAAGAGAATAAATACATAGAAAACGCTACAAGGCTTACACCTACAGCTAATGTATCCAGGGACTCTACAAGAGTTAAGGCGTAGTCTCCCAAGACATCGTTGATGTTGATATTTTCTCTGAAGAAGATAATAAAACAAAACAAAATTGTCATAGCTATTCAGCATTTGTAAAGCTTATAATAATACTTAACAAATCTACAACACTTTAACATATATATATATATATATATCTGCATATTACAAACTCCCCATAACCACACAACCTTTCCTCTATTTTATCGACCCTTTCTTCAGGGTCTTGTTACTTTCAAGACGTTCACGACAATCCAATCAGGAAATTCTTGCATATTTGCGATATATGTAAAAGTAGCAAAGCAGCTCTAACTGTGCATTGAAGCAGTCAAGATTCCACCTACTTCTTGCTGAGAAGAAAAGGGGAACAAAACAAGTTGAAACGGCCGGTCTGGATAATTTAAGAAACAATGCAGGTAGACGCAGGACTATAGTATGGTAAACAGAACTGATTTTGAACTTACGGATGGTCATAGTCAGGTCCCCGACCTCGACAATGAATTGGATCAAGTTCATCTTCAGGAAAAGCATATTTCATGTAATTGTCATAACCAAACTGAAACATTTCTTTCGATGCTTGGAGCATTTCAAGTCTCTCTTTTTCGCTGAAGCGAGAATACTTGGTATGGAATGGGTCCCAGTCATGATGAAAAGTATATAAAACACAAAAACATGGGAATGTGGCGAGAAATATGGCTAAAATTATACTGTATTTAGTTTGAACTATCATACTAAGATTTGTTGTTGTCTACTTTTGATTTCATTCTGTTTGCTTCCAACGTAACCGAATCACCTACAAAAATAGGAGGAAACTATCTAGAACTTGTCGGAAAGTAATTTTTCATAAACTAAACTAAAAATCATAGACTAGAATGATTGTCAACATATTCATAAGAAAATTTAGTGAATATATGTGAACTATTGGACAAGATTAACTCTATGGTGTAACTCAGATACAAAAGTATATGTTTTATTTTAGACTTTGTATTACTGCGCGATTCATATCGGTAATTTCCGATTATTGCACTGTCCAATCAAAACGTTGATTTAAATGTTGCTGGACCAATCAATTATTTTATCATCACACGTGACGTCAATGATGAATGATGAATGGGATAAGACCGGAAACACGCCCACCTAATAAAAAACTACCCACCGCCCACCGCCACCGTTGTCAATCGTAAACATGGCTCGTGTAAACTACTGTGTTTTTTTTGTTTTTTTGATTTTCACTATCTTTCAGTCAACGTCGGGAAAAGGTTCAACAAGAACGAACGAAATGGTTTTTATAGAAGGTGGTGAGTTCACAATGGGCACTGACAAGCCAGTTTTCCCTGCTGATGGAGAGATGCCGGCAAGAAAAGTCACTGTAGATTCCTTTTACATGGACAAATATGAAGTCAGCAATGCCGAATTTGAACTATTTGTGCAAAGTCAGTCATATAAAACAGAGGTAATGTATTAGCTGAATGTGGGTCCCGAAATGAATTACATCTGTTTTTTTCCAAATAATTTTGCTTGGTTAATTTGTAGTCCCATCTTGCTTTGTATTTCTGTATTTGGTTTCTCCAAAGTAGACTATAATAAATAGGGGGGCATTATCTATACATAGTCATAACGTAGCAATTTTTTTATTTTATGGAGATATTTGCAATGTTAAATGCAGTGAATAATGCTGCCAGCTACAGCACAACTGCAAATTGCATACTAGACCAGATATTGGTAGGCATTTTGCAAGAGCAGCGGCCTTACGGCCTGCTCTTTTCCATTGCGAAGGCAAGGGTTCTTTAACGTGCACAACTTGTACATGGAACCTCCGTTTTATCGTCCATCTCCGCTAGGACTAAGTGTTCGATCCCACGCTACCTTAGGATCAGGGGAGTGGTAAAATCAGAAAATCTGAAACTGAAAAAATTAGCCTTTGAATTTGAACCGGAAAACATGTTTGTGATTGCAGAGTTTTAAAAGTCTTACAAAGCCTTACCTACAAGGACGCTATCTAGCTACTTACTGTCTGGTATTCTGATATCAATCAATACCAAATATGAGACATTGATATAAATTCAGCAGAACTTATTGTTATTTTATATTATCTTGTGTGAATAAAAAATAACATTTTCTTCGCTTTTACTCTCCTTGTAACTGCAAACACACTGATGGATAACTGGAATCGTCAAGGCAAAGACTAAGACTAGGATTTGAGTGGTTTGTGTGTATATGCATGCATGTGAGGGAGAAACATTGTTTTTGATAAAGAGAGCGCATCAATAATGTTACGAAGTAGTTCCGAGCAGGTAAATTAATCCTTATCAACTGATGTTCCGAGTTTATTTACCGCGGAACTGTCTGTAGTAAAATATAGTATTTTAGGTAGGATTCAGGACCTCGGACCGCGGTAAATATTCGAGCACAGACCCCCGGCCATAATGTTAGGTCATACAGTGCTGCGGAAAATTCAAGACGTTAGGGTTAATCTGAAGTAAAAGTTAAAACCCCCATATTTTCTGAAAAAACACAATAGAAAGACTGAGAATAAGGCTCTCTATAAATACTATCATTTAATCATTCTTTAAAAACTAACATTGAATATTTTGAATTGTTTTCTTTCTTTCAGGCAGAGGGGTTTGGAAATTCCTTTGTGATGGAACGAGATCTGAGTCCAGAAACAAGTGCAAAAGTCACAAAAGCGGTAATTTTAATATTTATCTAAATTGTCTTGATTAATTAAGAATTTAAAAGTGATTGTCTCTTATATAACTTTGATGAATTAAGGAAAAATTATGAACAATATGTTGACGGCAAGATTTTGCAAGTATAATAGATAATATATATTATCATAACGATTATAACTCTAAAAAATGTCTGAATCCTACCGGTACTTAAGATTCATAGATCATGCAGGTTTGGCATACATTACAACCCCCCCCCCCCCCCCTCCCATGATGTATCTAACTTCATCTTGTATTCACTCACTCACATTAAAATGTTAAGAAGATTTCTTCTTCATTCCCATTGAAGAAAGTTACTACTATGTCTGCAATGATTATTTCTCTTGGCAGGTTGCTGCAGCTCCTTGGTGGCTTCCAGTGGACGGTGCTGATTGGAGACATCCAGAGGGACCCGACACTAATATAGAAGATAGGTAATAGTAATGGTTTCAATCTTCTTCAAATTCTATATTTGATTTATAACAGTTACTACTAAGGAACATAGTCCATGGGAACTGAGAAAAATAGGTTCTGAGAAAGGTCTACATCTTAATGTTTAACAAGGTAGAGGATAGGTGGACCCCGGAGTCAACATACCTAGTGAAATAAGTAGGTTTAAGGATAGGTGGACCCTGGGCTT
>JAULCB010249422.1:0-12548 GCA_032358575.1 Dendronotus rufus
CAGTAGTAGTAAGTAGTAAAATGGGTAGTAGCAGTAGTAGTAAGTAGTAAAATGGGTAGTAGCAGTAGTAGTAAGTAGTAAAATGGGTAGTAGTAGTAGTAGTAAGTAGTAAAATGGGTAGTAGCAGTAGCAGTATCAGTAGTAATCAGTAGTAAGTAAATAAATGTAAAATTACACCCAAGTCCACCTATATCAACATCGGATAAATTGTAATTTCTCTTATAATATTGTCGACATCGATATCAGTAGGCCTAAAATATCATGGCAAGAAGTTATCTTTGGTAGTAACGACACAACAGGGAAAGGAAGGGAGGGTGCATTCAAGTGAGCTTCTATTATTTCTAATGATGTGTTAATAATAAACAGTACTTGCCGAGTGGTGGTTGAAGCAAGCATGCTGTGGCACATCGTGATCTTTACTAGTGCATAATTACTGACTCATACCTTGTGTATATCATGACATGTGGCACACATACTACACACCAATTAACAATGTTAAAATGAATACACATGCAATTGGAAGTATTAATTATCAATAATTTCCTTCAAGAACATACTTTCTGTACAAGATCAGGTAACAAATTTGACCAATTTCACTAGGACTAAGGTTATCCAATTATCCAGTAGATGTACATTGGTCAAAGAAAGCCTAGTCCTTGTTTAATCGGCCTTTGACATAATATATCACAAAGAGATTCATCAAGTACAAACTACAGAGTGACAACAGTCAGCTACTCATCTCTATGAGTATGGGCTATACATCTAGGGAAAAGGCCACATGCTGCCATGATTATACAGACAGAGATACACAAACATATATATATACACACACAGACATCACTGGTAATCTGGTAATGACACTCACAGACATCACTGGTAAAGACACATAGACACTCATACATCACTGGTAAACACACACACACACAGATACATCACTGGTAAACGCACACACACACTCATACATCACTGGTAAACACACACCCACAAAGACAATCGGGGGGAGTCCAGGAAGGATGGCTAAATGGGTGTGCCCACCAACCCGTGCATGCACACGTCTACACAATACTGTACTAGAACACATCACACAGCAAGGCGGTGTTGGGGGTTGGGGTTGGGGGTTGGTGGTGTGTTCAGGCTGCAGGCATAACTATAGTCAGTCACACATGGGCAGCATTTTTGTGTATCTTCACCTCCACAGACTCCGGAATAGTCTCCACGGACCGTACCATAACGGAGGTGTTACCATGACGACCCAGGTGGAAGGGAGCAGTCTCTCTTTCGTGGAAGACCACTTTGGTCCTGGCGGGGGAGGCCGAGTCTTCGGCCGTGTCGAGGCCGTCACGCCCCCCCTCCACCAGGTACGTGTCCACACGTTTGCGGTGAGACATGAATCGGGGACGCACAGATGATTTAGTCTTGGCACGTTTGATTTTGAAGGTTTTGCGACTCTTCGCATCGGCCCTCTGTAGACGGTGACCTCTGGGGTCATCGCCTTGACCCAAATTCGATAGGAGCTCTGACTCGTTAACACCGGCTGAGGACAAAAAAGTACGAGGTCACCAATAATAAAAAATAATAATAATAAGTTTATTTATATAGCGCCTTTCACCGAGGCCTCAAGGCGCTTCACAAAACATTGACTTCGCTATCACACTCTCACACCAAGACCAAAAAATTAAGAATTAACTAGACATTGACAATCATCAAAATCATTAAAAATGTTACAAAATATGAAATCTAAATAAAACACTTAGTCATAATAATACTATTATACATCACTTATGGATTACTGGTGTGTTTGTAAGAAGTTTTTATTCTAATCATACTTTGGATCGTACGAATGCTGAGAAAATGTAAAATGTTGGTTTGATTAAAAAAATAATAGAAACAGGGTTAGAGCCCATCAATAATCGAATTTTGTCTTTGTCAGTCATTTTATGGATAACAGCAAAAGATGTCAGAAAATACCAATGAAAAAAATATCATTAATAATCTTATTATAATAAGAGGAGTGGGAAAAATTGTAGAACAAAAATCTGACAAACTACGCCATGCCTAAGCATGAAATTTGGCAACTAGATTTAAAATTCAACAGAGAAGCGAGTGGTCGGAATTTTGATTGAAACCCTATTTTCCTGCAAATTTTCCTACCATTTGGCGGCAAAATAAATGGTTTTTCTTAGTTCTGCACGAGCAGGTCATGAACAACTGTTTAAATTGCTTGGTAGTGATTAGAATCTGGAACAAATTGTAATGTTCCTAGTTTTATTCAAAGCTGTTGCCTTTTGTCAGCCTACCTACCTTTACCATTGGCAGTGTCGGGGTCGGAACATTCATACACTGCCCCGGATCCGTCTACTTCCTGGCTGTTTTGTTTGGACAGGTTGCCATGGAAGCGGATGGTCCCTTGGCGGTGCAGCAGTGGGGACTGGGTGGGGGGCAGGTCTGGTGGATCCACAATGGAAGGGGGAGTGGGTGGATGAAATGGTGTATGTCGGTTTATATTTGTCAACACACACACATAATATGTCCACACATCCTTGCTGCCCATCAAGACTTTATCTATCATTGGTACTGTTCATTACAGAACATTAAGAAGAAGAAGAAAAAGAAGAAGAAGAAAAGAGAAGAAAAAAAAGAAGAAGAAGACTTCTTTGATCTCCATTATTACAATTTGTCGTCCTTTCTCAGTGCTTGGTCTACTTGTTATCCTTACTATCAACTTCCTTACCCAAGGGTTCCTCCACGGCTGGTTTCTTGTTGAACTTGTCCAGTATCCGACTGCCATCCTTGGCAGTGATACGTTTGGCAGAGCGGCCACGCTGAAGGGAGGGACTCTCCTCACTGGAAGCCATGGCTGTCTGGGAACGTAGCGGGGCACTGGTGGTGGAGCTGGACTGAGAGAACAGGGTACCTGCAATACAACAACAAAAGTTACCAAACATGACAAAGGTCTACTTTCACAGCTGACAACTCACCACTACAACTGATCCAAAGGTTGTTGAGCTGGCCATTCTTTTAAAGCTTTACAACCTATTCGTTTCTGATACAAACACAAGTCATGTGACAGATAACTCTGAAAGAAAGGTACAAAAGGTAAATTAATCAAGAAAGAAAGAAAGAAGATTACCCGGAGCCTAAACATCAATGTGAAAGCTCAACCGAACAACTCGTCTTTTAAAGTCAGATTTTCAGATTTTTCCACTCCCCTGATCCTAAGGTAGTGTGGGATTGAACACCAAGTCCTATCGGAGATGGGCGATACAATCGGAGGTCCCGTGTAAAAGTTGTGCCCGTTAAAGAACCTTTTGCAGTTGGAAATCGAAAAGAGCAGTCCGTAAGACTAAGACCGCTGCCATGGCAACAATTTTACGTTAAAATTCCTACCAATATCTGGTCTAGTGTGCAATGTGTAGTTGTGCTGTAGCCGGCAGCATTATTCACCGCACTTAACCTTGATAATATCACCATAAACATTGCTCGTTTGTGAAATACTTTGGAGAATCCAAATACAGAATACAGAACTCTCTCTCACCTCGACTGGACCTCTTTGTGAGGGAAGAGCGACTACTCTTGACGGGTCCAATAATTTCTGTAGCAATCTCTGTGATGCTGGCGTTGGGAAGCCGGTCTGGCAGCTGTGTCTGGGAGTAATCGGAGTGGTCTGTGGCAAACGTGGTGGCTCTGGAACGGTACACTACACAAACACATACATACCCAGACAGATACACACACAGACAGACAGATACACACACACACACAGAGAATCATAAAATTAATACTTAAATTGTTGTTAATGGTTTTGGTCATGGACATATTTGAGTTGCCATGACGCTCATGTATATGTTCGCTTTCAAAGTAAATTCAATCATTAGATATTTTACACTTTCTATGTAAATAACTTCCTGTGAAATAATTGTTCTTTGTTGTATTCATGGAAAATCTTTATGCAAATTCATTACTAATAGTTATATAATTGGTTCGTATAAAGTCTGGAAATTAAGATGCAGAAAACATCAATGTTACAAATCTATAATAATTGAATAATTGTAAACTTTGTGACCTCACCAGAAACGTATTGATTTACTATGACTGTGTGGTAGTTTGTTTGTTTTTAATATTGCCTTTCTACACAACATAGTACTTTTAGGTAACTAAAGATGTGATTGGTGCGGGTGAATGTAGTATGTCCTTACTAGTACACGTGTTGGCCAACTCGTCCCGTAGCTGTCGTAGCTCTATGGCCAGGGTCACCAGGATGGCGGAGGCAGACTTGTGGTAGGAGAAGGTATAGCCCTGCAGCTTGTCTTTGATGGTCTGCTGGAGGTAGTACTCCTGGGCTGTGTCACAGTTCACACGAAGCATCTACACACACACACACACACAAGACACATTACATTGGTTTTATGTGAGACAGAACTGTATCATTACATTTTCGGTCATTGAAATAATAATAACAATAATGATAATCCTTCTATCATCCTGAAATTTAGACAGAGGGATACATGCTGACACACACACACACACACACGGAGATAGAGAGAGAAAGAGAGAGAGAGACAGAGAGAGAGAAACAGAAAGAGAGAGAGACAGAGAGAGAGACAGAGAGAGAGAGAGACAGAGAGAGGTTTTACCTTGAACTGTATGAATGTCTGTAGGAGAACAAACAAAGATGGCCGATGGGTGACCAAAAAGTCCAGAAATTTCCACAACGGCAGGTCCACTATAAGAGAGAAGGAGATGAAAGTTTTATTCAAGCAATGACTAAACAGTTAGCAATCTGCGGACAATAGGTAACTTTGCTGCACGTAAACGTATATATCTAAGTCTGAGATTCGATTCCTAGCTAAATATTTTTTAGACAATAATCGATCTTCCTTTATCTATTACCTACATTCGTGCAATCTGAGTCTCACTATTCTCATGTAGGCCTAGTGACTCTCATTATTACATTATATATTTACATATATGTATACATGTAGTATACCTCTTGTGAAGATGTGTTGTTATAATATATTATGTACGTATCTCGGGTGTAAGCATGAATGAAAGGAGTGAAAATGTATGTTAATTCTTCGTACTTCATCACCATGACAATGTGCCATTTATGGACAATAAAGTTTTATCTTATCTTATCTAACATATTAATGAATATAGTAGAAAAGTGATGTGTTTCATTGCATCCTCAGGCAAAAGAACTCAGTGATGGCTCAGTGCGCAAGCCTTTGCCTACTGAATGCAATCCGGAATTTAGGGCCACTAAAAAAGAACCTCCCTAATGAATGCATCATCTTCAGTGAATCATGTGGTGTAATGGTTATGCACATTGGTCCTAAAAACCAAAAGTCTGTGGTTCGATGAGCTGTTTTTTTTAGACAATAATTTTTCTTCCTATACCTATTACATATATATATGTGTGTGTGCGTATGTATGTGTGTGTGTTTGTGCGTATGTGTTGATGCGTGTGTTAAAGACTGACCTTTACCCCTTGTGGCCAGGGTCTGGATACACTTGGCCACCTGGTGCCACTGGCCACACAGCTGCTTATCGTAACACACCATCAAGATCTCCAGACCTGAAGGAACAAGATGGATCATATTATCATGGCTCCTAATTATGGTTTCCACATATTATCCTTATGGATTCTAAGTTAATGAGTTTGAAAATTTAGAAAATCTGTGACAAAGCAAGACCAAAGAAGAGCCCTGTCTCCAACTAGCCGCTAAGGATAGTTGTTAGTAAGACTGTCAACCAAAGGCAATGACTAACCGACAAGAGCTGTGTGCTGGTGTAGGTCCGATGCCTTGTTGGATCCGACCCCACACTTGTCCATGCTAAGGCTGTGACCAAACTCTCCGATGGAGAGGTAGTTGGAGGACTTGCCAGCGTTGTTCTGGCTAGGGGAGGGACAGGATGGGGACAGAAGGTTTAGGATGATGGTCAGGACAAAGGTTACGTCTGATGGACTCAGTCTGGGGGTGTCTGGGGAATGAGAGAAAGAGAGAGAGAAATACAACATATTACATGATAATCAAACTTTCTATAAAAATTAAGTAAAACAATTTGTGGCTGGTGTGATAGATATCATTAAATGTCAGCAAGAAAAAAACCCTGAATAGTCTGATGTGTTATATGTTTCGCGATCTTCCAGGAATGTTGTTAAGTTTATTTTGGGAAATTCATTATACAGATGTGTAACTATGTAAAAACAATTAGAATACAATTCAATCAATTAGCATACTTAGCATACTAAGTATATTTAGTAATAAAGTCAAAAGTGTGGACAATGTCCTGCGATATGATAGATATGATTAATTTAATTAAATGAGAGCATTTAAGTAGCACTTATCCACAGTCTTCACCATGCTCTTAGCACTTCATAGTACAACATTTATCCCTGGAAGATCGCGAAACATATAACACATCAGACTATTCAGGGTTTTTTTCTTGCTGACATTTAATGATATCTATCACACCAGCCACAAATTGTTTTACTTAATTTTTATAGAAAGTTTGATTATCATGTAATATGTTGTATTTCTCTCTCTCTTTCTCTCATTCCCCAGACACCCCCAGACTGAGTCCATCAGACGTAACCTTTGTCCTGACCATCATCCTAAACCTTCTGTCCCCATCCTGTCCCTCCCCTAGCCAGAACAACGCTGGCAAGTCCTCCAACTACCTCTCCATCGGAGAGTTTGGTCACAGCCTTAGCATGGACAAGTGTGGGGTCGGATCCAACAAGGCATCGGACCTACACCAGCACACAGCTCTTGTCGGTTAGTCATTGCCTTTGGTTGACAGTCTTACTAACAACTATCCTTAGCGGCTAGTTGGAGACAGGGCTCTTCTTTGGTCTTGCTTTGTCACAGATTTTCTAAATTTTCAAACTCATTAACTTAGAATCCATAAGGATAATATGTGGAAACCATAATTAGGAGCCATGATAATATGATCCATCTTGTTCCTTCAGGTCTGGAGATCTTGATGGTGTGTTACGATAAGCAGCTGTGTGGCCAGTGGCACCAGGTGGCCAAGTGTATCCAGACCCTGGCCACAAGGGGTAAAGGTCAGTCTTTAACACACGCATCAACACATACGCACAAACACACACACATACATACGCACACACACATATATATATGTAATAGGTATAGGAAGAAAAATTATTGTCTAAAAAAAACAGCTCATCGAACCACAGACTTTTGGTTTTTAGGACCAATGTGCATAACCATTACACCACATGATTCACTGAAGATGATGCATTCATTAGGGAGGTTCTTTTTTAGTGGCCCTAAATTCCGGATTGCATTCAGTAGGCAAAGGCTTGCGCACTGAGCCATCACTGAGTTCTTTTGCCTGAGGATGCAATGAAACACATCACTTTTCTACTATATTCATTAATATGTTAGATAAGATAAGATAAAACTTTATTGTCCATAAATGGCACATTGTCATGGTGATGAAGTACGAAGAATTAACATACATTTTCACTCCTTTCATTCATGCTTACACCCGAGATACGTACATAATATATTATAACAACACATCTTCACAAGAGGTATACTACATGTATACATATATGTAAATATATAATGTAATAATGAGAGTCACTAGGCCTACATGAGAATAGTGAGACTCAGATTGCACGAATGTAGGTAATAGATAAAGGAAGATCGATTATTGTCTAAAAAATATTTAGCTAGGAATCGAATCTCAGACTTAGATATATACGTTTACGTGCAGCAAAGTTACCTATTGTCCGCAGATTGCTAACTGTTTAGTCATTGCTTGAATAAAACTTTCATCTCCTTCTCTCTTATAGTGGACCTGCCGTTGTGGAAATTTCTGGACTTTTTGGTCACCCATCGGCCATCTTTGTTTGTTCTCCTACAGACATTCATACAGTTCAAGGTAAAACCTCTCTCTGTCTCTCTCTCTCTCTGTCTCTCTCTCTGTCTCTCTCTCTTTCTGTTTCTCTCTCTCTGTCTCTCTCTCTCTTTCTCTCTCTATCTCCGTGTGTGTGTGTGTGTGTGTCAGCATGTATCCCTCTGTCTAAATTTCAGGATGATAGAAGGATTATCATTATTGTTATTATTATTTCAATGACCGAAAATGTAATGATACAGTTCTGTCTCACATAAAACCAATGTAATGTGTCTTGTGTGTGTGTGTGTGTGTAGATGCTTCGTGTGAACTGTGACACAGCCCAGGAGTACTACCTCCAGCAGACCATCAAAGACAAGCTGCAGGGCTATACCTTCTCCTACCACAAGTCTGCCTCCGCCATCCTGGTGACCCTGGCCATAGAGCTACGACAGCTACGGGACGAGTTGGCCAACACGTGTACTAGTAAGGACATACTACATTCACCCGCACCAATCACATCTTTAGTTACCTAAAAGTACTATGTTGTGTAGAAAGGCAATATTAAAAACAAACAAACTACCACACAGTCATAGTAAATCAATACGTTTCTGGTGAGGTCACAAAGTTTACAATTATTCAATTATTATAGATTTGTAACATTGATGTTTTCTGCATCTTAATTTCCAGACTTTATACGAACCAATTATATAACTATTAGTAATGAATTTGCATAAAGATTTTCCATGAATACAACAAAGAACAATTATTTCACAGGAAGTTATTTACATAGAAAGTGTAAAATATCTAATGATTGAATTTACTTTGAAAGCGAACATATACATGAGCGTCATGGCAACTCAAATATGTCCATGACCAAAACCATTAACAACAATTTAAGTATTAATTTTATGATTCTCTGTGTGTGTGTGTGTATCTGTCTGTCTGTGTGTGTATCTGTCTGGGTATGTATGTGTTTGTGTAGTGTACCGTTCCAGAGCCACCACGTTTGCCACAGACCACTCCGATTACTCCCAGACACAGCTGCCAGACCGGCTTCCCAACGCCAGCATCACAGAGATTGCTACAGAAATTATTGGACCCGTCAAGAGTAGTCGCTCTTCCCTCACAAAGAGGTCCAGTCGAGGTGAGAGAGAGTTCTGTATTCTGTATTTGGATTCTCCAAAGTATTTCACAAACGAGCAATGTTTATGGTGATATTATCAAGGTTAAGTGCGGTGAATAATGCTGCCGGCTACAGCACAACTACACATTGCACACTAGACCAGATATTGGTAGGAATTTTAACGTAAAATTGTTGCCATGGCAGCGGTCTTAGTCTTACGGACTGCTCTTTTCGATTTCCAACTGCAAAAGGTTCTTTAACGGGCACAACTTTTACACGGGACCTCCGATTGTATCGCCCATCTCCGATAGGACTTGGTGTTCAATCCCACACTACCTTAGGATCAGGGGAGTGGAAAAATCTGAAAATCTGACTTTAAAAGACGAGTTGTTCGGTTGAGCTTTCACATTGATGTTTAGGCTCCGGGTAATCTTCTTTCTTTCTTTCTTGATTAATTTACCTTTTGTACCTTTCTTTCAGAGTTATCTGTCACATGACTTGTGTTTGTATCAGAAACGAATAGGTTGTAAAGCTTTAAAAGAATGGCCAGCTCAACAACCTTTGGATCAGTTGTAGTGGTGAGTTGTCAGCTGTGAAAGTAGACCTTTGTCATGTTTGGTAACTTTTGTTGTTGTATTGCAGGTACCCTGTTCTCTCAGTCCAGCTCCACCACCAGTGCCCCGCTACGTTCCCAGACAGCCATGGCTTCCAGTGAGGAGAGTCCCTCCCTTCAGCGTGGCCGCTCTGCCAAACGTATCACTGCCAAGGATGGCAGTCGGATACTGGACAAGTTCAACAAGAAACCAGCCGTGGAGGAACCCTTGGGTAAGGAAGTTGATAGTAAGGATAACAAGTAGACCAAGCACTGAGAAAGGACGACAAATTGTAATAATGGAGATCAAAGAAGTCTTCTTCTTCTTTTTTTTCTTCTCTTTTCTTCTTCTTCTTTTTCTTCTTCTTCTTAATGTTCTGTAATGAACAGTACCAATGATAGATAAAGTCTTGATGGGCAGCAAGGATGTGTGGACATATTATGTGTGTGTGTTGACAAATATAAACCGACATACACCATTTCATCCACCCACTCCCCCTTCCATTGTGGATCCACCAGACCTGCCCCCCACCCAGTCCCCACTGCTGCACCGCCAAGGGACCATCCGCTTCCATGGCAACCTGTCCAAACAAAACAGCCAGGAAGTAGACGGATCCGGGGCAGTGTATGAATGTTCCGACCCCGACACTGCCAATGGTAAAGGTAGGTAGGCTGACAAAAGGCAACAGCTTTGAATAAAACTAGGAACATTACAATTTGTTCCAGATTCTAATCACTACCAAGCAATTTAAACAGTTGTTCATGACCTGCTCGTGCAGAACTAAGAAAAACCATTTATTTTGCCGCCAAATGGTAGGAAAATTTGCAGGAAAATAGGGTTTCAATCAAAATTCCGACCACTCGCTTCTCTGTTGAATTTTAAATCTAGTTGCCAAATTTCATGCTTAGGCATGGCGTAGTTTGTCAGATTTTTGTTCTACAATTTTTCCCACTCCTCTTATTATAATAAGATTATTAATGATATTTTTTTCATTGGTATTTTCTGACATCTTTTGCTGTTATCCATAAAATGACTGACAAAGACAAAATTCGATTATTGATGGGCTCTAACCCTGTTTCTATTATTTTTTTAATCAAACCAACATTTTACATTTTCTCAGCATTCGTACGATCCAAAGTATGATTAGAATAAAAACTTCTTACAAACACACCAGTAATCCATAAGTGATGTATAATAGTATTATTATGACTAAGTGTTTTATTTAGATTTCATATTTTGTAACATTTTTAATGATTTTGATGATTGTCAATGTCTAGTTAATTCTTAATTTTTTGGTCTTGGTGTGAGAGTGTGATAGCGAAGTCAATGTTTTGTGAAGCGCCTTGAGGCCTCGGTGAAAGGCGCTATATAAATAAACTTATTATTATTATTTTTTATTATTGGTGACCTCGTACTTTTTTGTCCTCAGCCGGTGTTAACGAGTCAGAGCTCCTATCGAATTTGGGTCAAGGCGATGACCCCAGAGGTCACCGTCTACAGAGGGCCGATGCGAAGAGTCGCAAAACCTTCAAAATCAAACGTGCCAAGACTAAATCATCTGTGCGTCCCCGATTCATGTCTCACCGCAAACGTGTGGACACGTACCTGGTGGAGGGGGGGCGTGACGGCCTCGACACGGCCGAAGACTCGGCCTCCCCCGCCAGGACCAAAGTGGTCTTCCACGAAAGAGAGACTGCTCCCTTCCACCTGGGTCGTCATGGTAACACCTCCGTTATGGTACGGTCCGTGGAGACTATTCCGGAGTCTGTGGAGGTGAAGATACACAAAAATGCTGCCCATGTGTGACTGACTATAGTTATGCCTGCAGCCTGAACACACCACCAACCCCCAACCCCAACCCCCAACACCGCCTTGCTGTGTGATGTGTTCTAGTACAGTATTGTGTAGACGTGTGCATGCACGGGTTGGTGGGCACACCCATTTAGCCATCCTTCCTGGACTCCCCCCGATTGTCTTTGTGGGTGTGTGTTTACCAGTGATGTATGAGTGTGTGTGTGCGTTTACCAGTGATGTATCTGTGTGTGTGTGTGTTTACCAGTGATGTATGAGTGTCTATGTGTCTTTACCAGTGATGTCTGTGAGTGTCATTACCAGATTACCAGTGATGTCTGTGTGTGTATATATATATGTTTGTGTATCTCTGTCTGTATAATCATGGCAGCATGTGGCCTTTTCCCTAGATGTATAGCCCATACTCATAGAGATGAGTAGCTGACTGTTGTCACTCTGTAGTTTGTACTTGATGAATCTCTTTGTGATATATTATGTCAAAGGCCGATTAAACAAGGACTAGGCTTTCTTTGACCAATGTACATCTACTGGATAATTGGATAACCTTAGTCCTAGTGAAATTGGTCAAATTTGTTACCTGATCTTGTACAGAAAGTATGTTCTTGAAGGAAATTATTGATAATTAATACTTCCAATTGCATGTGTATTCATTTTAACATTGTTAATTGGTGTGTAGTATGTGTGCCACATGTCATGATATACACAAGGTATGAGTCAGTAATTATGCACTAGTAAAGATCACGATGTGCCACAGCATGCTTGCTTCAACCACCACTCGGCAAGTACTGTTTATTATTAACACATCATTAGAAATAATAGAAGCTCACTTGAATGCACCCTCCCTTCCTTTCCCTGTTGTGTCGTTACTACCAAAGATAACTTCTTGCCATGATATTTTAGGCCTACTGATATCGATGTCGACAATATTATAAGAGAAATTACAATTTATCCGATGTTGATATAGGTGGACTTGGGTGTAATTTTACATTTATTTACTTACTACTGATTACTACTGATACTGCTACTGCTACTACCCATTTTACTACTTACTACTACTACTACTACCCATTTTACTACTTACTACTACTGCTACTACCCATTTTACTACTTACTACTACTGCTACTACCCATTTTACTACTTACTACTACTG
>JAULCB010249533.1:0-12544 GCA_032358575.1 Dendronotus rufus
ATTATGTGGTATTGTCAAGCGCTTAGAGTTAGAGCATGGTGATGACCGTGGATTAGCGCTATTTATTAATGCTTTCATTGTAGCCCAACCTTTGACTTTTACAAAACACAGCTAGACTAGGATCAGGAACTATGACAAGTTGGTGATCAGCCCACTATGCTCGTCCTTGAATGGCGCAATTTGATTTAACGTCGACACACCATACAAGACGGTATAGTGTGAAATGGCACAGCACCATAGCACAGAGTGTCGAAGTCTCTGCAAAACAATCGGTGGGTGGTGTGTGTGAGATATTAATACATGTCTGAATGCACGGACTAGTCTATCTAGTCTGTATAGACAATTTACATAATTCTAGGCAGGATCTCCTTTCAACTCTTGTGCAATAAATCAGCCTATGGCCTATAGATATAATACGTTATCGGACATTCTATGAAAAGAATAAGTACGTAATGAGAGTATAGAGAGGAACACGACATG
This sequence comes from Dendronotus rufus, assembly GCA_032358575.1. NCBI lineage: Eukaryota > Metazoa > Mollusca > Gastropoda > Nudibranchia > Dendronotidae > Dendronotus > Dendronotus rufus. The sequence continues at coordinate 481 of JAULCB010249533.1, forward strand.
AATAGATACATTAATAGAAAAGAGGAAAAAGGAAAGAAATACATATTACATATTATCCATGTCTAAATAGAAAAGAGGAAAGGAAAGAAGTACACATTATATCCAAGCATGATATCACGTACACTAACACTTTCCTTCTTTTCTTTCTTTCTCTCTTTCTTTCGTTCTTTCTCTCTTTTTTTCTTTCTTTATCGTTTACCTTTTATGCCTTTCGGCGTCAGGTTACGCGAACACCATGACCAGGTTCAATACCTAGCCTAGTGTACTACCGGGGCCATTACATACGACCAACGGACCATAATTAATAATATTATTGTCACGGTGGACGCGAAACGATTTAAACAAATGTCAAGCATACAACAACGCTCTCACGCTTTCAATCAATCGCAATGCTTTCACTTTCAGTCAGTGGATTGGACAAGAAAACAACCCATAGAGTCTAGATTATTAGAGGGTTGCGTGAAGTCAAAGGTGAGAGAGAGAAAGAGAGAGGGGGAGGGGGAGGGGGGGGGCATTCGTAATTGATCTAAAGCTCATAGAGCACGACCTGGTCATGAATATGTGCGCTATATAAATGCTATGTATTATTATCAATATTATATGATTAATTCTTACCCCAACAATTCAAGAACAGAAAACTTAGCTCGCAGTTCGCTTTAAGATCAATACAATAATAATTAGTTCCGATGTTTCTTATCACTTATCGCTCTATGCGTGCATGGCCTCACCCATCATAGCGTCAACGTACGACTACAGTTATTTTCTAAATTATTTTCTTCTCTAGGCTTCGTCTTTCGGCACTGCTCATGTATACTTCCAGTTCCAGCGAATGGAAACACTGCGCAATACTAGACTACAGCAGACATAGTGGAAACAACTCACAAATTAGACGTGCCCAGACAGTGGATAGAACAAAATCACTCCATGAGGAGGGTTTTTGGCGTTGGCAGCCTAGTGGTCATCGTATCCGCCTGGAGATCGAAGGGTCTAGGGTTCGATTCCTGACCTGGCCCGACGTTGAGTCCTTGGGAAAGACTCTTTACACCATTTTTCTCATCCTATCGGAGACGGATGTAAAATTCGGAGGTCCCCCTGAATTGTCTTTGTCCGAAAAATTGTATACGCGCCTCACACTTACTATCAGTCTCGTCTGATGTGTTACATGTTTCGCCGGGGATAAATGAGGTGGTATTGTGAAGCGCTAAGAGCATGGTGATGACCGTAGATAAGCGCTATATAAATGATCTCATTTATTATGTATTTTATTTAGAAAGACGCCTAGGACAGCCGCTTATGAGTTACCCGTTTTGTAATGTGTGGAGTATTACAAGGACATGAATGCGCACGTACATAACATAGTAACTGGCAACTGGCGGTTGTTTACAAATGGCGAACTAGAATGTCTTAGTTTTCAGATTTTGGGTATCTTGCAGTATACTAGCGTCCGATTCTTCAACGTATATATTTATATTTCTCATTTTACATCTAAATGAATGAGAGGCAACACTAAGTAGGCGACATAAACATTTGTTTGGTTTGCAGCTGAGTAATCCGTCCAGTCTATTGCTCATAGTACCATTCAAGGACGGACACAGTGGGCTGATCACCTGCTTGCCGTAGTTCCGGATCCCTATTATTTCCCGGCTCTGTGTTTGTCAAAGGTGGTTATTTGGGCTTCTACCTCATTCACCATTTGAGACTTGGCATGGAGCTGGGTGTCGACACTGCTAACGTAGTATAAGTCATTGCCTAACAAAACAAAACAAATATACATCTATTTCCCACTTATGAAAAAGCACGTAATGATACATAGTAGTAATAGTAATAGTATTATATTCACCTAGCTACGCTCAGCTCCACATGTAAATAATCCTTGCTTATTCCAGAGAATATATATAAATATCACAGCACCTAGCCACTAGCATGTCGCGTCCATTCTGAAATGAAAGGGTGACGTACCCAAGTCTCTATGTATGTAGGTATTGCAGTGTGGTGCCTGCTCCCTCAACCGTGTCTGTCTATGCACGTGTCTCTCTTTTCCCTTCCCTGTCTCTTTCACCCACACACCTCTCTCTCCCCCTTCCTTCTCTCTCTCTCATGATCCCCTCCCACACATACACCAACCCCTCTCTCTCTAACCCCACCCTCTCCTTTCTCATACCCCCCTCTCTCACACACGTTCACCCTCCCCCTTCTCTCTCTGGGTAGATATCACAAAAGCAATGTGGGCACTATTAGTCGTAGGTGTACTAGACTTTTTCGTGGGTCCCTGCAAGTTGATCTAGTTATTAGTAATTGCGATAGGACTTGAACTTGAACACAAAACCAAAGTCAAGGCTATCAAGGCTCGAAATCAAAGATCAGCAGGTGAGACAGTCTCCATCTACAATCAGACCATCTGCTTGTGTAATGAACACACACACACATGCTCACCGGGTATCTTAATATATAAAACAAACATACAGTAAGTACAGACACATAAACACACACAACAAAACATTTCACGACAAAACATTTCACGACAAAAGAAATATAACCAACAACAAAAAAGTCTTCCCTCTTAGTGAGTGGAAGTGAAACACAGACAAATTATATTATTTTCAAGTCTTTATTTCATTTCACAAGGATGTGCACGGTGAAATTCTATGATAGTCTGATCATAACAACAGTAAAAGTAAAATTCTAATCTGGGTGATACCCATACTGATACTGATACAGATAAAGACCAGTGGAAGTCGAATTTAACGAGGTCGTCGGGACTGACCTGACGACATGATCTTGTTGTATACGACCTTTTGTTATACGCGACGTCGGGTATAATGAAAGGTCGCATACAAGGATTTCGACTGGCCTCGTTGTAGCCGACTTCTCGTTGAATGCGACCTCGTTGAATCCGGCACCCACTGTAATATAGTAATTTCCAGCATTTCAAGACATACACCACCTTCAGAGGTGTAAATGGCAAAAGATAATTAAAAAATAGTCTGAAACATTTCATATGATTCCAATTGAAAATAGTAAATAGCAATAGCTATTCAGTCCACTAGGATAGTAAAAAAAAGTCTGAAATCAGACAATTGGCTGAAGATTTACAATTTACAGGCCTGAATATCATATTATTATTGTTTCCGGCATTTCAAGACCTATCATTATCCCCTCCATTGGTTTCTAACCCTAACTCTAACACTACCACTTTCTCCTTTCTTTAGTTGGCACCAAACGGAAAAGAAATAGAGCAGTGAAATTGAAATACAACGGTGAAGTGATGATACTGATATTGATAATTAAACAAACGAAGACTGCTAGAACTAGAAGCTGTAGACTAAATCTTACACAAGCTCTTCCATTTTCACTTCTTGCTTTGATTTACTGATATTGATACTGTAGTAGATTTAATTTGAAAGTCTTTTTAGTAGGTAGTTTACAACAAACATCTTCTTATAGTTATCATAGATCATAAGACATAAAACAAAAAGTTCTCAGCATTGAATCCCGGCTTAGACAAAGTCTATGCTGTTGAGTCCTTGGGAAAGACTCTCGATCTCACTCTAACTTCACTCAGGTGTGAATGAGTAAGGTATGTCATGTAGTAAAGGTGGACACGCATAATAAAAATCTTTCTAGAATGCTCGTAGTGTAGTAAAAAGTAACTTACTGATACGGGTAAATGTTTCAAGTTTCATTCGGCTTTTCAACCCACCAACTTAATCAATCAATACATAATAAAATATATTATTCAATTCATGGAAGAAAAATACCCCCCAAAAACAATGACTATGATAAATTAACAAGTTTGGGGGACTTCCACCTAATGGAAACGCTGCGCTATGATAAGTAAACAAATTTTGATCTCTTTCTTTTTTTTTAATGCGTGGCTCAAGTTGCCATCATAGCCTCACAAACTCTATCTAATGAATGAATGAATGAATCGAACTAACAGGATTTGAACCAGGAACTCTATAGAACGGCAGGCAAGTGCCCTTACTCCTAATTCAGACAACGTGAAGCCCTGAATGAAGACTCACAAGTCGAATCACATAATTTAATGTTATGGAGAATACCTATACTACAAATTAATGAAAAGAGTAAAAATCAAATGGAAGATGAACTAATTAAATTAATAGATTTAATAAAAAATATCAAAAACTGGTAATTTTTTTATTCAATTAATTCAACTGAGAAAAGATAAAGAAGACAATTTCAAAACCCCATACTAAATGAAAAGCGAAGAATACGTATTGATATAAATAATAGTCGTACGTACATTCATACACACATACATAATACTCTTCACTCTTCTTCTTACCGAATTGAGTAACTCCACTCCCAGTCAACCGGTAAAATTACCCTACTATCAATCCACACACTCCATGCCACTAGCCTCTCATCCATCCATGCACAAACCTAAAAACATCATATGAAAAAAACCCACACCCTCTCCTATATCTACAGATATAACATAACAACCAATATACAGAGCAGAAGCATAATAACATAGGAAGGATTCCATTCCAAAACGATATATATATCCATTTTTCAAAAACTGAGAATGTTTTACATGTTACATAGGTATCGTTTTAGAAAAAAATGCATTTTTGTCGTGTTCAGATCAACGGGTTATTTCGCGTTATGCACCAAAAGGGATACATATTTGAATAGCCCTATGTCTAGACTATCTATCTTCGGAGATAACTGAAAAAAGTGGAAAACGGCGTATATATATCGTTTTGGAATGGAACCCTTCGTATGAAAAACACACACTCTCATATATCTATAGATATATCATAACAACCAATATATAGAGCAGAGCAGTCTACACTGATTGTGTACGTAATGCATTTATCCTTTTGTTGCACATTTCACGGTGAATTCCTCGTAGATAAGCGACATATTAATGCGACTGTATTATGTATCATTCATTGTATTTACCGCGGTAAAATGAATTTCCTCTCGGGAAGAAATAAAGATGACACACGATTATCAATATTATTATCATAAGACAAACAACAATATAAAGATTGAGGCAATGAACGGTGCTGATGACGGATGAAACCTCAACTTTGAGAGAAGAAAAATGAAAAAATGATTAATTATATCGTCTTCAATGGGAATTGAACCCATATCTGCCAATGTAACAACACTGCTTTGCCAGAAACTAAGTAGTAACTGAGCTATCCGTCGGTAATAGATACAGTAAAGGGCTGCGCATACTAAAAATGTTGTTTGCCTTTTAATTTTTTGCATCAAACATTACGGGGGCCAAATTTAAGTGGGGAAAAATTGACGAATAGAAATTCTTAAATCAAATTACTGTAATATCGATATTGTTTGTAACATTCCTTATTGTTGAATTAAACAGTTTGTCGTCTCTCCTGTAAAATCTACTCCCACTACGGAGTTCTCCGTTTAGAGAACGACACTGATGGTACTAGGTTCCTAAAGGAGCAAGGGGGAATAACTCCTAATTACCTATTGTATTATTATCAATGAACAATTAACATACCTAACTAAAATATAAACCACAACAATTATAAAATTATCGGATTTGATGAAAATTTATTCCGTCCCAATTACTATAATATGAATATGACAGAGTGTTTCCACAATCATTACACTTTGAGGTAGGTGTGTCCATACAAGCATTGACTAAACAAAAGTAATAGAAATATAATAAAGAAAAATAATAATATTATGTCAAATCTACTTTCACTAGGGCACTAAAAGCCGTCATAAATAAGTCATCCAAATAGATGTTTAAGGCTTCTAAATCGACATCAATACCACTTTCAGGTTCACTTTCTAATCGTTCTGTATCAATTCCTTTTGAATTTATATCTCTAATAAGATTATTATCTTTCTTCATATAATATCTATTCTCTCAAGGTTTCGTCTATCATCATCATCATCAATTCCACCTCCTCTTTTACCCTTTAGGACTATAATATAAACGGTAAAGTACACACATCGTTAGGGTGCTAACCCTTTTTTTCTTCAGGCCATTACAGTACAAAAAACGTCAGTATCATCAAAGTACCTAATGACTTGGCACTTACAAATAATTCTTGCATTATTAGAAATTGATGCGCCGTGAATTGGACAATGGCGTAATGGGTATATACCATACAGCGTGGGCCAAAAGGAGGCTTACAGCTTACAGTTACTTCATTATCTGTTTCTCTATTTATGCGGCGGCTAGACTGACCTGTGAACAATGCTAACTGTGTAAACCTACCTTTGGCCCACTCTGTTATATATTCCATATTTTGGCCCGAGTCTGACTTACTTAGGCCAAAAGGGTTGGTGTTAGCACCACGACGATATATGTACTTTTCCCAAGCAGACTGTCTCTCCACCCCCCCTCCCTTTTCCCCCCCACATCCATTGATCACTGTTGTTGTTCTTCCGGTGCCGGATTGTCGGCGTCGCCACCCAAGTGGAGTCCGTCTCGTTCTTCAGGAAGTGGCACGTAGTCTTCGTGGTCAGGGGTGGGGTCCAGCAACGATTTTCTGGAGAAGAAGAAAGAAATCAGGGGTGTAAATGTTTTGTTTTAATATCCAATACCTTATATACCGCTTTTGCAGTGTCGGCACCAACCCAGCTCCATGCTCAGTCTTAATTGGTGAATTATTGAGGTTGATGCCCCAATAACCACCTTTGACAAAACACAGAGCTGGGAAATACTATGGATCAGGAACTACGGCAAGTAGGTTATCAGCCCACTCTGCCCGTCCTTGAACGGCGCTATGAGCAATACACAGGATGCATTACTCAGCTGCTAACCAAACAGAGACGGATGTAAAATTTGGAGGTCCCCTTGGCGTGGTCTTTGTCTGAAAAATTGTATACGCACCTAACAGATCGCATGTTATGTCTGATGTGTTACATGTTTCGCCCGGGATACATGTGGTATTGTGAAGCGCTTAGAGCATGGTGATGAGCGTGGATAAGTGCTATGTAATGCTCTTATTTACTATTTATTTTTCATATCATCATTATCATTAATAACTAATTCAACGCCTTACAAGAATGCGGGTGTCTTGAGCAACTAAGATGGTTTGGACATGTAAACAGAATTAAAGATAGTAGGATACCAAAACTAATGTTATAATGTAAGCAGCAAGGGGAATTACCTAGAGGTAGACCAAAAAACAACATGGCAGTAAGTAATTAGTTACAGAAACTATCAAAAAGTAAGTAAGTTTGTCGATGCAAAAAGGAAGACTTTCTTTCTTTCTTGATCAATTTACCTTTCGTACCTTTCAGTGTAAGGTGAAGGAGGACATTGGATAGAAATCAGTGGCAAACGTTTATTTATGACGCTTACGTAAACCTTACACCAAAGGTACAACAGGTAATTTGATAAAGAAAGAAATAAACGAATTCAATGCCTTACAAGAAAGCCGGTGTCTTGAGCACCTTGAAGCCTCCTGGCTGCTGGGGGAAGACGTCCTCCAAGAAGAAATACACGTGACCAATGGCGATGCCTGCAATCAAACCAAAGAGAGAAAACACCATTATGTACGGTACATCAAATCATCAAAGCAAGCAAGGGTGCAAAGGGCATATTAAAACAATAGGCTAAAACATTTCACATCCAGATGAAATAGTGATGAGGGAACACTAACTAACTGATGGCTTTTCAGTTCACTTGATAGTTTTGTGTTTTGTTATCCAGTACCTTTTACCGCTTTCGCAAAAAAACATCTGAAATCAGAGTAAATCTGAGATATTTTGTAAATGGCGAATCAAAATATAATCTGAAACATGTCCCATCCCAATGAAAAGAGAAACAACCAGTCTAATTCTAATCAGATATTAAAATTAAAATCTCTGGGGTGTAAATTATGGCAAATAAAAAAATTGTCTGAAATATTTCATATCCCGATGAAATAGTAATGAGGAAACACTAACTAATGGCTTTTCAGTCCACTTGGATAGTGAAAAAGTCTGAAATCAGACAATTGGCTGAAGATTTACAGGCCTGTGTAAATGACCCATCACAAAATTGTTTGAAAATTGGCCACACTTCAGATAAGGGATTATCATACTATTGACTTCCAATCAATACTGCAAAAAATAAATTAAAAAAAATTGACTGAAATTAGACAAAATGTGAAAGATTTCCACCCCTGGCCCATGAATGGACTCACCCATCAAGTCTATGACGACAGAGTTGCCTAGCAACAAGGAGAAGCCGAGTAAAACCCACGGAAGGAATGGAGCCTAAAGGGAGGAAAGAAATGAAAAAAAGAAGAAAAAGAAACGCATTAATGAGAGCATTTATAATACAGAGCTTATCTTCAGTCTTCGCAATGCTCTAAACTCTTCACAATTCCACATTTGTCTCTTGAAGACAATCAACAATGACTTTTCGGATAATAAAAAAAAGTCTGAAATCAGACAATTGGCTGACGATTATTTACAGGCTTTTATTATTATTATTACCTGGAAATTGAGAAGCCCAAAGAAGTTGAGTCGGGTGTATCGATTCCTCCGGCCCCACACGTAGACTAGCATGATGGTGAAAGCACTGCCGAGGAACACCAAGTTGACAAACAAAGCAGAAATCTGAAGCCATAGTGTTAAGGAATGTTTACATTAAAGAGAGCCTGCAGTGTAGGTTCTCTCATTTTTTATATTTAAATGAGAGGCAACACTAGGTAGGGGACATACAAATTTGTTTGATTAGCAGTTGAGTAATGCGTCCAGTGTATTGCTCATAGCACCATTCAAGGATGGGCACAGTGGGCTGCTCACCTGCTTGCTGTAGTTCCTGCTCCATAGTATTAGTATTTCCCAGCTCTGTGTTTTGTCAAAGGTGGTTATTGGGGCATCTACCTCATTCACCACTTAAGACTTGGCATGGAGCTGGGTGCCAACACTGCTAACGCGGTATAAGGCATTGGATAACAAAACAAAATTTCCAAATGACCAGTTGAAGCGTAAATGACACAGTGGGGTGATCACCTGCTTATCAACAGTTCTTGATCCAAATAATAAATTTCAGCACGGAACTCGGACCCAACGCTGCGATATCTATAAAGGGAAACAGATAAGACATCTAAATACCATATTATATATATATACACCCCGCTATTATCATCATACCATCGTAACCATCTTCAGGGGCATTTTTGGCAAACAAACAAATTGTCTGAAACATTCCATATCCCAATGAAAATATCAATTTGGAAACAAAACTTAATGGCTTTTCAGTCCACTTGGTGAGCAATTTACTTAAGATTCACAGGTACAGGTCTGCATCTTTGAAAAAGGATACAATCATAAAAACTCCACCGAAGAGAAACATGAAAAAGAAGTCAGCCGTCCTCCCGCGGAACGAGCCCTCCTCCAGCATGCGGCAGTAACGATACGTGAAGATCATGTTGAAGAAAAAGTTGAAACCTATCGGACCGAAATACATGAAGCTGGTGACAAGACGCCATATCTGAAATGAAGGAAGAAATAGAAGGGGGTGGGGACGAAAATAATGATAATAATAATACGTGACACTTATATAGCGCACAATCATCTATTATATTCATAATATTTCATTGCAAAAGCATAATACAAGGTTAGACAGAGATGATGGAATACTTTTTGTTGTGGTACTAATAATTAATATATATATCGATTAGTTTGTTTCATTTTTTCAAAACTTATCACTTGAATTGTTGTGCCATGGGCAAGATTCATTACTCACATTGCTGATTGGATTTGAACATTTCAGGTGAGTTTTTTTATACGATGATTGTGGGAGATTGAATTAATATAAAAAACGTTGGTTGCTCTTTTTGTCTAATCAAGAGACATAGAAAAGTTTATAACGAAACCAATCTAGTCCCATGTGCAACTGTTCTAATTCGTCCACTTCTACTAATTTGAGAACAGATTGCGTTAGCATTTGTTCTAAACGCTTGATGTGTCGGTAATCGGAGCGTACTTATATTACCCGAAGTAGCGCACTTTAATAGTATAGACGTATTATGTGTGTATGAATACGAATTTTACAGAGTAAGCGACAACGACACGCTTTTGGATAGAGCTTGTTCAAATGCACAGCATTTCCATTGCTGGAAGTATACAAATGAGCAGTGCCGAAAGACAAAGCTTAGGGAAGAAAATAAGATATAAAATTTGTTCCCGTCACCATGCGGGACTCGAACCCACGACGTCCGGATTAGATATGCAGAGACTTCTCTACTTTTAAGGCATGAAATCAATCACCGAAAATTTAACATAGAATCCAAAATGATAAATTGCAAATAATGATATCCGAATAATAAAAATAGTAATAATAAAGCACAGAATTTCTATTAGGGCCAAATGATCAAATCTGACATACCTGAAAGTGCCGAAATATGAGTTCTGGATTGAAATAGATTTGAAATGGACTGATGAGATCCAATTGCTGAAAAGGAGAGAGAAAAAAACACAGATTCAGATGAGTTTATTCTGTATCTACCCATCCCTAAGTGGGCTCACAAAACGTAACGCTATTTATCCCAGCAGGCCAAATAATTTTGAAACAATCCCTTACTTTAGTTTCTGTTAACATCATGTTAGACAATTCATTACAATCAGTCTGACAAGATTTGTCTCTGATCATAGCCGAGTACTCGTTCACATCACCAGAGCAAACAGATGTAACAGTCTGACACTGTTCTAATTTTGTTTTGTTTTGTTATCTAATTACCGCGTTAGCAGTGTCGACACCCAGCTCCATGCCAAGTCATAAATGGTGAATGAGGTAGATGCCCCAATAACCACCTTTGACAAAACACAGAGCCGGGATAGACTTTGGATCAGGAGCTACAGCAAGCAGGTGATCAGCCCACTGTGCTCGTCCTTGAATGGCGCTATGAGCAATACACTGGACGCATTACTCAGCTGCTAGCCAAACAAATTTTTATGTCGCCTACTTTGTGTTACCTCTCATTTAGATGTAAAAATGAGAGAACTTACACTGCAGGCTCTGTTCTAATTTCAATTTTTCCCCTTTTTCTTTGCTTGAGTATTTCTCTTTGCTGCATCCCGTATAATATTACAGATTGGTCTTTAAAATACCACACTATACTTTAAAACCTCAATTCGCTGTCTCTTTACACATAAAGTCTAAAGGAATTTATAAATAAACAATAAATGTATTGGTATAACCACACACCTAATCTACCCCGAACCGAACCTAAGGGCCGTACCGCACCTAGGCAAAACAGTCGGCCAACAGTTTAGTCGTTGTCGTGTCGTTGGACTGAGTGCCGTGAACCCTACCGCACCAGAACAGAACTGTCGGACGACTTTCATTGAGCTCGCGTAATTCAGATCTGTGTTCAAAATAAACATGGATGTGACATAAGTCGCTTGTGTTTGTGCTCTTCTCATTTCTTGAGAGTTTGGTCAGTCGTGCCGGGCTCTGTTTACAAAATTCAACGACATAACTGTTGTGTCGTCTTGGTGCTGTACGCTACTCTTATTTCTCTTGTCCACATCACACCATCAAACTGTTGGCCGACTGTTTTGTCTAGGAGCGGTACGGCCCTAACAGTAACACAACAAACACCTTACCACTGCAATGGTTGTGAGAACACACGACGTTGTATAAGCCCTTGTAATGGGCGGCATCTGCATGTACTCTTGTTGAAACGTTTGAGCAGCCATCGTAATTTCTGTTGACCATAAAACAAACTGGAATAAAAGATGGCAATACTTTTAAAATAAATAGAAGAGCCTCATTGGGTAACTGTTCACGTAGACATTTTTAACTTTCGCTTCTTCCACTGTAAACAAGAGAAAATCTTTCGTCAGTAAAAACTGTTTCCGTCATGGTCAACGCATGCGCATGACCAAAGAAAGTCGTGTCTCTCTGATAGTGGGCCATAAAGAGATTGAATCCAAAGTGTATAGATACTTATATATATTAGTATCTAATCTCTTTGTTGAATCTTTGAATCTTCTTATCTCTCTCTCTCTCTCCCTGCGTCTCTGTCTCTGTTTCTCTCTCTCTCTCTGTGTGTTTCTCTATCTCTCTTTCTCTGCCCCTTTCTCTCTCTCTCTCTCTCTCTCT